>OX103957.1:5871333-5890336 GCA_944470425.2 Schistosoma bovis | reverse complement strand
ATTACAGAACCTTTCCATTGAAATCTGGGAACCATACAGTAAATACTTCATTTACAAAATATCAATCAATCGTCACTCACTTCATTGTTCTTTCGTCTCCACACTGATCATTCTTTGTTCTCATTCTCTTTTCTTTGATCTTCTTAACCTTTTGCAAACAGACATTTCACTTTCGATTGATGATACATACTACTTACACCGGTCGACATCAGTAATATACACAACAAAAATAAGCAGAATATCTTTTCATACATCTCGACTGTCATCAATCCAATGATCAATCAATTCTTTTTATTATCAGCAGTTTTTGGATAGTGATTAAATTTTTGGATATAATTAGAGATCATTATTATGATTTCGTCGTTTCAAGAACACTTGAACGTATCGAAGAATTCCAATTTATTTCATTGAAAATAATGAAATATTAAAACATTTGTCAAGATTTTATTAGTGGTCTACGTGCGAAATACTATGAAGTAGCACGACATGAATTGTTTGTAATTACTGATTTTTATCAGAAGGGGTTTGTGGAGATTTTGGAAATTTTCACAGATTGAAATCATGAGTCAGTTGAAGCTAGACCACCATGGAAAACCCAGAAGCACTGGACGACCATTTCGTCCTAGCATGAGACTCCTCAGTTGTGCGCATCCATGAACCCGCCCCTCGCGGGATCCGTACCCAGGACCTACTGGTTTTCACGCGTGATCACTTAACCATTAGACCACTGAGCCGGCATCCAACAGTGTTAATGTCTAACTTCAACCAAACCACGAAGTTGTGCCACCGTACACCATTGTCACCAGTGAGTTGATATCTCACAACAGACCTGGTTGAACTCCACTGGCCGTCCAGTGCTTCCAGGTTTTCCATGGTGGCCTAGCTTCAACTGACTCATGATTTCAATCTGTGAAATTATTGATTTGTTGAAAGACAGCTGACGAGTCTCAAGTAGAACGAAACGTACGTCATGAATTCCATAGCTGGCCACTATCATCGCAGCTTACAGTGCTTGTGACTTAAGGCAATATCAAATCAATCCGTACAGGATGCACATACGCCAATAAGAGACTGATGATTTGTAGGCCTAATCATCAATAAGAAGTTTTAAGCAACGAATAAAAAAAATAGATCAGGATTATTCTATTGATGAATATTCCATCCTATCCTTTAAGCAGAGAAAATCAATCTTGTCATGTATAATTATCTCAATGTAGCACAATGGAACCATTTGTAAACATTAATTACATCTTTGCATAGTGTATGTATATGTTTTGCGTGTACTTAGGAAATATGTCACCACATAGTTCTGATAATCTTCATCTTCTTATTACACTATCGAAATTTATCAAAAGGGACTAATTGCTCCATGTTAACAACATGACGCTTAACATGGTCAGATTGTCATGATCTTATTTGGTGATTCTTATCTGATTCTACGGCAATGATTTTGATTTTCATTGCTACTCAATGAGCTGATTCATAGGAAAGTGTCCGTATTTAAGAAAATAAACAAATTTTGCATGATTATACCTGTACAACTGTCATCTAAGCTTCTTTGAACCGGGAACATGAATTCCGACAATATGAGATTGAATTAGAATTACTCTGACACTTAAAAGACAAAAAAGATAATCTCATTATCACAGTTTACAATCTTGACTGTACTGACTTGATTAAGTCATGGTTGACTTGTTGACAAATGGCAAGATTCTTATTTGATCACTTTTTCAATACAACAAACATATTTATATAGACTTGACGAAGATCAAATAAACAAGGGTGAATAAAACTTTTACCACTATTCTTTATTTGCTTGTTTTCTATAAACAGTGAGAAAAAAAATAACTCAAGTGAACGTAAGTTTAATTTTCGAACTTTTCAATTTTCTAATATCCCAGAGTGAACATCAACTCTGAGATGCTGGTGCATCCAGCTGACGAGTCCCAAACAGGATGAAACGCGCATCCTGGATTCCACTGCTAGCCACTATCCATCCATCTTTGCTTATAATGCTTGTAAATTAAGGCAATATCAAGGCATACGCACAGTATGCACATATACCAATAAGAGACTGATCAATTTCAGTCCTAGAACATCAATGGGAAGATCTAAGTAAAACAATATCCTTGGTATTGTTTGTTTATATCTTCTCATTATTGTTTAGGACTGCTATTGATCAATCTCTTCTTGGCATATGTACATCCTACGAGAGCTGCCTCGATATTGACTTAAGTCACAAACATTCTAAGGGAAGATGGATAGGATCCAAGACGTGGGTTCCGATCTATTCGAAACTCTTCAGCTGGATGTATCAGCATTTCAGAGTTGATGTTCACACTGGAACTTCAATCCAGTACTGTTTGCTTCAAACGCCATCGCGTTATCCACTCAGCTACTGAGTCTTGATAGTCACCTGCTAGTTTACTTTTATCTTTCCACTGTTATATAAGGCTGCAATTGATCAGTTTCTTATTGGCTCAGAGTGATCATCAACTCTGACATGCAGGTACTTCCAGCTGACGAGTTGCGAATGGGACGATACGCGCGTCCTGGATTCCACTGCTAGCCACTATCTACACTCCTTAATACCCTGTTGATACAACGCTTCATATGACGATTACATTGATTATGAAATTGATTTTTGCATACTTTGAATGAATACCTGGAATCACTGAACGGTCGTTTCGTCCTGCTATTGGAATCCTTAGCGATTTGATATTTACAATTACTTTGATAAAAACATGTTTACAGCACTAAAATAATAAATATCTTACCACATATTGACATAGAATAGATGAAATGTGACTAGTATTGAGAATGAGAATCTTCAATTCGTTCTATTGGGGGTGAAGTTCGTTGAATCTATCTGAACCTGAGTTGATGTTTACTACAGAATTCGAACCTTAGTATTGAGAGTTCAAAATGTAGCTTTATTTTTGATGTTTTTATAAATATTATTATTTACTTATTCAAATATGGTTTGCTTCTTCAGATAAAGGAGAAAAGTCACCAGAAACCCCAGTCAAGTAAGTAAACAGTAATTGAATGTGTTCAGTTTATAATCAGTCATCAATGGTGAATATTCTTTGTATAGATTATTTACTAAAATAAATAGTTTGTTTATTCAATATGAACAATTCAAATGTATATGTGTAGTGAACGAGAACAGAAACGGAGGGTAATCAAACGTATCTAAACATAGAAATACAAAATCCTTCACTTAAATCTAAGAATCATACAGTAAATACTTCATTTACAAAATATCAATCAATCATCACTGACTTTATTGTTCTTTCATCTCTACACCAATCATTCTCTGTTCACTGATCTTCTTGACCTTCTGCTTCCAGACACTTCACATTCGATTGATGATACTTACTACTGTTAAGTCTATTTTACATTGTTCCTGCTCATTCCTTTTCTACTCTTTTGTATGTTGGTTTATACTACTTATTTATATTCAGTAAGCAGTTGTATGATCAACAATTTTCACAATTATGTTGTAACTCAGGTTGTACTGTAACATTCTGAAATGTTCACATATATCTTTAACGTTTATTTTACTTATCATTGTAATCACTGTAATTTAATTGCTGTAACGGTTATCCACAGCTTTATGCATTTGTTTGAATGCAACAGTTTCCATATTGTTTGCTCTTGGTTCGAGTTTCGGTTGTTCATAAACTGTTATCAAATTTAGACACAGCTATCGGCTGTCTTTGGACTATCGTATGTTGTAATCATTCTTTATGTTACTCTTCCAGGAAGCCTTTGCTATTTTCATTCTTGAACGACGCGTTTAAACGCCTAGACACCTCACAAGTTGAGGTTTGTAACTAAATTTTGTGTATTATTTAATAAAGAACCGCTTTTGTAGACAAATCGTTGTTTTGGAACTTCGATTTTGCGCGTATCTCAATCGGGGTTACTTGGACGCTTCGATAGAATTGACAACTACTTATATCTGTTGATACTGTAGTGAACGCAACACGGATGGGGAAAGTCGAATTATATTTAACACAAAATTACAGAGTTACCTCATAAAATAGAAAAAACCATACTATACTACTTAATTTGCTAAATGATAAATAATTGTCTTGAACTTCGTTGTTCTTGTATTTCCATACTAATTGCTTTCTATTCCCGCTCTTTCTTTCTTGATCTTCCCAATCTTCTGCTACCAGCCATTACATACCTGACTCGTGTCATATACTACTTATATCAATAGAAGTAGCACGCACCACAATATCAGTAGCACACACCATATATATATATATAGTTATGTGTAGGAAAGAAAATAAATGAATTCTAACTCGTATTTCTCTACTATTCGAATGTGTTTTATGAATAGTTTCATGTTATTACTAAGTATTTCACTTTTTTTCCCAGGAATAATGTTTCAGCTTCCCGTTAGTTTAACCTTTTCACAATAAAAATATGATAAAACGTATCTACTTATCTGACATTAATTTTCAGGGTCATATCTGGCACCACATTTAAATAGTTACCTCGATACAATCTCTTAGTCTCTGAGGATATGAACTTTTGAATATCAGTTTCAAGCAAAATAAATTATTCTATATCATACATGTCATTTCTAATTTGAAATTACTTAAATATAGTTGTAAAAGTGTAATGACGGTCCACGGATGAACTCGGGGAAGTTCTAAGAAGTTCGGAAAGAAATGAAAATATTCCATTCAATCATCTTTTCTGAAAAATGCTCTACATGTAGCTCCTCTATTGGACAAATGCTTATAACCGCTGTATTGTAGGACCGTAAATATGATTTCATTTTTTATTGAAAAACTATAAGTACCTGACAGTTTTGTACCATCATTGACATTGTTTGCTATAGCATTTTCTTCATATGTCTTCTGTTTTCTAACTAATTCTGACAACTGTTTTGTCAGTACATTTGTATGTAAAACTGTGACTCACATTGTATTCGTATTCAAGGGACAATATTGATCGATGTTGAAGAAGCATTTGTCTTATCGATTACTAATTTTATAAGCACAAAATCCTTGATGAATCAATACAAAACCCCTTTAATCAATGTTTATTATCTCATTACTGAGTATCGCACTCCATGGATGTAAGAAAAAAGAAAAGAAATTTAAGATATTTTTGTGGTGTGTGCTACTTATATCGATATAAGTAGTATATAACATTAATCAAGAATAGAATATCTGACAGCGGAAGGTTAAGAATATACGGGGAAGAAAGAGCGAAAACAAAAAGTAATTAATATGGAAATTCAGGAATAATGACGTTTAAGATGATCGATTGATATTTTCCAAATGAAGTACTTATTGTATGGTACTTAAATTTCACTAAGAGATTCTGTAAATTTGTAATGAAATACATCCGTTTATACACACGCGTGCTTAGATCTTCATAATATTCTGCCTCCAAGCGGTGAACTTTTGATTGACAATACTACATACTACTTATATCCGTCAATATCAGTAGCACACACCTTACTATTGCTAACATTTCTTTTCGACAGCTGAAATGCATATGAACTGAATTAAATGAGTTAAGAAAAGTATTTCACATTTTCAGTAGTATATCGCTTTTATCACATGAACATAAGAAAAAAGTTGAGATAATGGAGAAGATTCGTAATTCAGGTAAATGATTTTGATGAAGTTTATCCATAATTTTGGATAAATAAAGAAGAAACAAAAATCAAACCCATTGACGATACAACCAAATTAAGATGTAAACAATGACAGGTTTACGGTCACCAAGAACCAATCAACATCGAGGACTATATGAAAAGCTGTGAATCAAACGCTTCACTTCTATCTGGAGTTTGTGCTGATGATGTCGTTCAGAACAACTATGAAAGTTCCATAACAAAACTATTCAGCCCAGAGATTAAAACTCCAATAATATCTAAGAGTTGTAACTTTTTTGAAATCCCTTTATTTATTACTATTACAGCTAAATCTAAACCGGTCGAACAGCCTACCTCGTAAGTATAAACTGAACCACATTTATCCAAAGATTGATTTTTAACAGTAAAAATTACGGATTGGTGTGAATTCAACTACAATTCGATTTTCACAGTTGATTTCACTAGTCGATCTTAGCTATACTGTTAATAAAGCATTGGATGGCCGATTTATCTCAGATTGGAACTCGTCATCCCACCCCGCGAGACTCGAACCTAGGATCTTCGATCTCGTGCGCCAGCGCCTAACCTCTAGACCAATCAGCTGGCCGGCAAGCAAAGAAGTTGGCATCTAACTTCAACCAATCCACCAAATCACTCCACCGTCCACCATTGTCTTTAGTGAGTTACTATATCACAACACATCCGGTTGAATTCCACTGGTTGTGCTTTTTCACTAGAACTTCAGGAAATACCTATTGAAGCCAGTCACTAGTGACCGTATGGTGATTATTATCAAAAGAGGGATTTTGTGCTGAGTTCATGAGTAAATCGAATGTAGACCACCATGGTAACCTGGAAGCACTGTATGGTCGTTTCGTCTTATTTGGGATTCTTCAGCAGTGCGCATCCACGATCCCACTCGTGGGGTTCAAACTCAACTAATAAATTACTACGAGCTCCAAAACGTCCCCCTTTTGATGAAAACAAATTCTGATTTTTCCTCTAAAGTATTCAGTTTTTACATTTTAACATCATGATTTCAGGGGACAACCAGCGTGGAAGTACGTTATACATAATTAAGAAAAAAGTTATTTATGACTTCATTTTTATGTATATACGATTCTTACAAATAAGTTGTAAGAAAAAACCATTTTTATGTACCATAACGAATTGTTCTTTTAGATACAGTGTTATTTGGTGTTCATATATTTACCCAACAACACTGCGTGACATGGCTCAGAATCGATCACAATTGCGTCGGTGTATACATTCTTTGTCTTGCCTTAAACTATGGAATCAAAATTACTTCATATCTTTCTTTCTATGGACTAATTCTTTAGTCCTTATAGGAAATCTTCATGAATTTAGTGTTCATTTTGTTGTACTAATGAGGTGTGGCAACTTAGATTGATGCCTATATGAACCTTGTTTTATGTTGTAGCTAACTGACTGACAGTTGCCCAACTTTTAAAATCTTTAGTAAAACACATTTCCCATAGAATTTAAATGACCACTACTCCATCAATTAAAATACAAAATTCTTCAGTATAATACTTATTCAAGAATATTCCTAACCTACATTAAATTTGTTACATCCTACTGCTTTGTACCCTATTAATGTATAACGTAATGATACCGCTAATTAGAGAACTGTAATTTATCGACCGGATCAATGATGCATAAAATAAGTACGAGCAGTCTACAGTCTTTACCAGTCCTTCTTCCTGCCTAGCCTTACCTGTTAAGTCCAGAACACCAATCTCAGCTTCTACGATATGAATTATTTATTTCAAACATACTGGGTTTATATACCAACCAGATAGACCACATCGTACCAATAAAATAGGAAACAACATTTATACAAGATATAGACAAATGTGGCTGTGAATGTGGGAGGTAGTGGTTAATAGACAAGGGATAATTCAAGAATGGTAAATTGTATAATAATAGTTCATAGGTCTAATTAAATCTTATGATAAGAGAGACAAGAATATGGATAGTTTAGTTAATTAACAATTATACAATAAAAATATATTGAGATTAGATGGTGGTTGGAGATAGTCGACAGGAAACCCTGTAACCAGGTTTCGTGCTACTTGGCACTCGTCAGAAAGGTTTACTAAGATGAACCTGATATACATGACATTGATCACCACCCAGTGATCAATCAATTGTGATTACATCTCAGTCCTACAGGAGGTCGGTCGCGGCCCGGGTAGCTCAGTGGTAGCGTCTCTGACTGTGAAGCTGGGTGACAGGGGAGCGAATCCTCCAGGGAGCACCAGTTCCCTCAAGATTACAGGTACACCTTGCTGACGAGTGTCAAGTAGCACGAAAACCGGGTTCAGGGTTTCCTGTTGACTACCTCCAACCACAATCTAATCTCAATATATAGTGTCCGCAGTGTCGAGTCACCTAGACTGGTGTCCACATTGCAACATGGTCGATATCATTCGATCTGCACTAATAAGGACTAGACAAGCATGAAATTAATCACCAACCAGTGATCAATCAATTGTGAATAAAAATATCTGTATAGTATTAGTCCAGAAATAGATTCTGACAGTTACCATTTATTATTTTTATCGCGATATAACAAAATTACCAAGTGTTCTTTGTTTAGAACTGAACATGTTCTATGTGCCATCTATGCAGAAGTAAAAATAAAAGAGTTCTGTGAAACATTTTTATATCTTCAACTTGAAAATTACTAGTAAAGAGTAGGTCCATAAGCTCAATATTATGATATTCATTATGAAATATTCAACAGTATATGCACAAAAGAAAGTTTTAAAGAGTTGTATCGTTATATTATAGCTGTACAAAATAAAATAGGTGTAAATATGACTGTGGTATGTACTACTGATATTGACAGATATAAGTAGTACGTGTCACCAGTCGAAAGTGGAATGTCTGGAGGCAGAAGATTAAGAAGACCGAAGAGAAGAGGAAGAGGACAAAATGTGATTGATGTGAAAATGAAGGAACAACAAAGTTTGAGACAATTGCTAAATAATTCAAACATGAAGTATTTACTGTATGATTCTCAGATTTTATTAAGAGATTCTGTAATTGTGTGGTAAATACATTTGGTTGTCTTCTCTGATATCCTCGTTCACTACATACATATCAATGCCAACGTTGGACTTGATAGATCAAAGTGAATTGAGGATTGGGTAGGATGTTATTCATGAATATACCATTTGTGATTTCTCAATAAGCAGAAAATTGCATTTCTGACGTTTCGTGTATTAGTGTAAGCCGCTTCTTCAAAGTGAATAAATTGCCGAATTAAATTAACACATGTTTAAATATTACAAAGGATCTTTTCCTTTGTTCTACTTACTTCGATAATTTATTCATTTTGAAGAAGTGGCTGACATTAAGTCACGAAACGTCATAAATGCAATTTTTCTACTTATTGGGATATAACAAAATAATATATTTATAAGCAAATGTGGATAGTGACTAGCAGTGGAATCCTAGGACGCATTTTTCGTCCCATCCGGGACACGTCAGCTGGATGTATCAGCATCTCGCAGTTGATGTTCACATTGTAACTCAAACTCAGTACTGTTCGCTTCAAATACCATCACATTATTAACTTAGTTACTGGTTTCCAATATTACTTCAAAATGTATACTGTGTTTTATTCATGCTCATGACCGGGGTTCGTATGAAATTGTTAAGCAACGCCCAGCTCCTAATACTACAGATTTCATAATAGTAAGTTGTCAGCAGTTCTCACATAACTAGCCAACACAAACTTACGTACCTATTTACTTGCGCCTGTAACTCCCTATGAAGTAGCATACGCCACCCACCAGGAATCTCCATCAAACTCTGTCCTGAATGATCTTTTCCGGTTGTTTCCAGTTGCTACTTCTCCTTTTGATGTCTGCTTTTAATTCTCAACTCCATCTGGAGCTCTTCTGGAGCTACTATCGTTTTCAAGCTCACATAAAGGAAGAGGGTTGGATATAAGATCAGCAACCCAATTCTTTGGAGAACAACCCGGCTAAAAAAGCGCTAGCCAATACAAAGCCAACACAAAATGGGGAATTTATTAATCACTAAAATGGAAAAAAAACAATTAATGACGGATGATAGACCACAATGTTATATTTGTGCGTCTGAAAAGGATAGTTGTAAAGTCACATAATGTGACATTATTAATGATATGAATCTAATGATGATCGAATTGCTTGTGCGTTTAGCATCAAATACTTCACTGTTTTATAAATTGTAATTAATTTTACATATTTTACTGGTAGTGTGAAGTAGACTGCTAAATTCAATTTAAAACGGGAATCGATCTAAGTTAGGCCACCATTGCAAATCTGAAGGCACTGGACAAGTGAGAAGCTGTGAAAAGTGAAGCTTAACCATATCGTCGAGTTTAGGGCAATTAACTACTGAAGACAATAGAAAATGGTTATGAACTAACTGAAGTTGGACGTCAATACAATTGGATCTTAACTCAGTAGTCTCTAAGCTAAGTATTTACTCTCAAGACCGAAAGCTTTGGGTTCAACTCATGTGTGCGGGGTCGTAGATACACACTGCTGAGGAACATCATACTAGAATATAACAGCCATTTAGTGATTTCAGATTTTTAACGTAGATCGGCTCATGTTTCTAATTCAATCTCATTGAGTTTATCTTATTACTTTAAGCTTATTCTAAAGTGAAATTTCGATATTTTCAAATAACTCAGTCTATGATTTTTGTTTCTGTTTTGACATTGTAATACAACGTTTTGTCAAACATAACATTTCAGTATTTGTTTCTTTAATTGTCACTTGTTGAAGATCTGCTTCTTCGTGGATTTGGTAAGTTTTAGATCAAAATTGTTAACAATCCATAGTGTTTTATTCACACCAATTAGTAGCACTCACTATATGGAAATATTTTCGTTTTGAACCCATGAATTTCCAATTATAGAACTTGTACCAGATGATTCAATGGTATCAAAATAACATGTGATTTTATTTGAAAAACGACATTTTGTATTTGTTTAAAAAGGTTTATACTTAAAATACTTTGGTAAGTCAATACTACTATGACATATGTTAATTACAATGACAAATATAAGTAGTATGTAACACAAATCGGAAGTAAAATGTATGCCCGAAGAAGATTGAGGAGATTCAATTGAAGAAAACAGAAGGTAATTGTGATAACAACGGAATTAAGGTAATTATGGAGTATTTAAAGGGCAATTAATGGAAGATATACACATGAAGTATTTTAGTATGGTTTTCATATTTTACGAAAGCATTCTGTAATTTTACCACTCGGCCACCCTGTCATGAAGTCTTGTCACTCTTCTACATCACTACTACCAACATAAACGCCCACTGGCACCAAAACACCGATTATGATCACAAATTTAAACTATAAACACTTATCTTGTCTTATTTCCAAGAATTATTTTATTATGGGTCATAATGAATAGAATGGATAGCACGAAATATAAAACGTTTTCAAGTCATATCTGAGATAATTTCATTAAATATGATGTACGTAACACCTATATGTTATGAGGTGAAGTCATTCAACAACTGACGGCCATTTAATTGACTGTCTTGACGTTACACTGTTTACATAATTAGTATGTGTTAGTTGCCATGCGTTTTTTGGATTTTACCGAACAAGATTATTGTTTTAACTTATTTCTATCAATGTTTCTTTTGGAATGTGTAGTAGACTTATAAATGTTTTGTAAGTTACTTAGCTACCAAGCAGTTTTTTATTAATTTGATTTGTAAAAGTTTACAATATTCTGTTACTAATAATATCGGTTGGATCATGATCAGTCTTATTGGAAATAAGAGTTTTCTGTGTGAATTGCTTGGATTAACCTTATTTTGTTCTCACTAAATTTTATTTGTACCTTATAAACTGCTTTCATTTGTGTCTCGAATTCGATATTTACATCGTGACTCGAAAACCTGAAACTAGCTTAAGATGCTATGTCGAAACAAACCGCACTGAGTGAACATATGTCAATTAAGACTGATAAAAGTCAACAACGCGATAATTCAAAATCTTCATAATTGAACTGAATTGAATTCATACACCTTGTAAAAACCAGTGACTATCTAGACACAGTAGCTATGTGTTGTTTGAAGGATATTACTAGACTGATCATTCCTTCATCTGCTTACATGTTCACCTGTAGTCACCAGTCAAAATCCTATATTTTGAATATGACTATTATTACCCTTATTCAACATTATATGTTTGGTACAGTATGGAATTCTCAACACAGAGTATTTCTACAAGTTTCTTTTCTTACTTCTTGGTCGATCCTGATGATAAATACTGGATGATCGCCAGTTAAAAGCTAGCAGTTCAGTCAATCGACATCTGATTATTGCTTTTTTCGCTGCATATTACGAACAGCCACAATATCTGATTGGGTTCTATTTTAACTTGTACAGCGAAAGGACGTAAACTTTTCATAAACGCGTCTAGACAAGTTATGCGAACGATAGACATATCGAGTTATTAAAACAAATAAAGAAACAGATAACCTGGATGAAACTCATTGTAAATTTAGTAATCGAAACAAATGGTATAGTTCGAAGCATAATGCTAGATTATTATACATGACACTGTAGAATTATGGTCTACTATGTTATTAGTACTGCTCTAATAATAGACCTAATCCTAAAATTGTCGATTTGTCATGATATAACTGCCTAATTTATAAGATCTTGCGTGGAAGTCACACCACCGCCTACACCAACTCACTGTATCGTAACAATTACCAATACATGATGGAGAAGAAGCTTAGGCTAGAGAATGAACAATATATTTACTATGGATAAAAGATATAAAGCAAAACTCTGCAGGAACCACGCCCGCATGACCGAGCCATGCCATTTGATCAACTACAATTAATTAAAATCCTTGTTCCCGTCTTTTCCATCGTTAGTTATTTCTCCACGTTGAATAATGAATATCTATTTTCCGAGTAGTCTCGTGTTCAGCTTTGAGGATTGTGTGGTTATGGCCCAATGCCACTACAAATCTATGAGCTTCTAACTCGCTTGAAAAGAAGTCATAAAGAATGGTGTGATGTTGTCCTGTGAGGCAATTGATACCTGCCTTTGGACAGAATAATGCACATTGTTCATAACTGTGTATTATCGATTTGCAGGAAAGATTGTATCACCTAAAAAGCAAATATGTACGGAATGAATGTTTCCGTTAACTGACATAATCAGAAGAACTATTATAATTATGTGATCACTAAACAACGCATTTCCTTGGTCTGATATTCTATAGACAAATAAACACTGTACCCTATCACAGATTAGAAAACTTATCTCATATTCAGCATACAGTTTAAGAAATTGATTGTCATATTCTTGACTCTAATCAGATCGCGATAATTCATTATAGTTCTTAAAATGTGTCGTAGCATAAGTTCACCCTACCTGTATTTCGTTCCAACCAAGACTTCAGGATAAGTCTACATGCTAGGTTGATGTTGCTTTACAATAATTTCTATAATTCGTTGTGTTAACAAATTATGTTATTTGTTAACGAATCTAACTCCAACTAATCACTTAAATTCACCTATCTGAATCCAAGCTAATTAATTTATTCGACTTTGATTTTACACATTGCCACAATATTCTTTATGATCTACAATGACTAATATTCGTTTACGTTTTGTTGTGTCTGTTTTTTACTAACAGTGGACTGTCTTCTAAATAATCAAACAATCACGTTAACAAAGATGTCCCATTTAGTAACTCAATAACATCTATTTCATAACTTTATAATGAACTAAAATATTGTAATTTTATCATAAATATTACATACTAATATTATTAACGAGAAAATAAATCAATTCTGAGCGAATTGTACTTCATATTCAATTTGTGAATTACAGTTGATTATTATTATTGTTATGATAGTAAACGTATTTAGCTCATGAATCTGTAGAGGCTTGATTCCTCTATATCTGACTTCAGTAAATAATATACCGTTAATTCAGTATTTACGCAGGTCGAATCTCCCAGTAGTATTATGAATTTAGTCGAGATTATTCAAAAACCGAGACACCAGTTGTGTAGACGGTGTATTGTTATTAATTGATAAATACGCAAGCACATAGGGAATAGAGAATATGTGAGTGGTAAAAAATCCCTATATATGCTTTCGAATGTGAGTGGATCGTGAGTAAATTATTGATTGACTGTGTTTGCGGCCACTGGGAAAATAGACAAAGATTGACGTACAGACATTCTTTCAATCACAGTCACATATAATTTTGCATAGTAAGCCAATCGTTTAAATTACTTCAAGTAGTCAAAAAAACATTCTATATGCTTACTTTGAATACATGTATTATGCATAGCCTACTAGAAATGTGGGATTGTGAAGATTGTTAAATTTTTGACTGAGATCATGAGTCGGTCAGTGTTAGACAGTTATTGAGAATCTGGAAGCACAGGACGGTCGTTTGTTTCTAGTATAGGACGACTCAGCAGTAAAAGTTCAAACTATCCCGTAAGTGAGATTCGAACCCAGGACCCTCGGTCTCGTGCACGAATACCCAATCTCAAGACCACTAAGACTTCATCGAACTGTGTTTATTTCTAACCTCGACCAATCCACGAAGTTGTACGACTATCTTTCATCATATTGGGGTAGATACCTGCTTCTATCTGACAAGGATTAGCTCCACTGGTCACGACTTCTCACTAGAATTCCGAGAGTTCCCTTACGAATCTAGACAACAAAGAGCATGTGGAACTTGTCAGTGTGTTTTGGAGATTGTTAAGTTTTTGACTGAGATCATGAAATGGCCATCTAGTGCATGCGGATTTTTAGTAGTTGTCTGACATTCATCGACTCATGATCTCAATCAAAAAGGTCTATTGGAAATTCGTATGTCTATAAAAATGAATGAATAAATGGTGTTTAAACTAAAATGAACAGTATCATCAACTAAAACGGAATTTTAAAATATCCAAACTTAAACAATACACATGGATCAATTGGAGTTAGACATTAATACTGTTGGATGCCAGATCACTGGTATGGAGGCTAAGCGTTTGCACGGAGACAGAAATTTCTAGGTCCGAGTCTCGTGTGACGGATCGTGTACGCGCACTTTTGAGTCCAATACTAGAACAAAATTACCGTCCAACGCTTTCAGGTTCTCAATGACGGTCTAACTTACATCGACTCATCTATTAATGTTCAAAATTGTTTAAAACATCATTTAAAAGTATATTTATTGTTGTGATCCAAAGGTCGGTGAAAGTCAAGAGCTAAGAAACTTCAAGAGAAAAAGACGTTTTGTGTGAATAAGTTTATTCAGAAAGCTCTAAGGTCTATTACCTCTTCTTTGTCAAGTAAATGGTAGTACACAAAACTTCGAAGATTCATTTGTTCTGACTTTGTTTCAAGTAGATGAAAGAATGCTGAAATTAATACAAACTTATTCCATAACTTACTTGTTTACGGTCGGATATGCTCCAGAAAACAACGATGAGCTTGCTAGGTTGCTTTTTCTCTGAATAACTTATTTAGCTTATGAATATACACAGGAGCGACCGAACTAAACTGCTTATCTCTGATTTGGATCAGCATCTAACGCATAACGTTGTGACTGAAAATGTCTGATTATATTATCCTTCTTGGTCTAGAATTCGATACTTATATAATTTCATATTGTTGGATCGTTCAATGGTAAATAACACTAGTTTCCGTTTATCGATTTCCGTTGATCAACAACATTGAACGCATGACAATTATCAACGAACATCGGATCATCAGCGATAAGCCTTCAATGAAAGGATTTCGAAAGACAAAACTATTGATCAACAGAGAAGCTGTTTTACAGAACAAAGCTAAATAATGAAAATTTATGGCAAAAAGCAAACAATATTACAAATCACTTAGAATATAAACGAGAGCAAAATCTAAGCTCTGTAGAATGGTCAAATATCATCTCGACAATTATCCAGGGTAATACTTTGTTGAGTGTCATTTTTCTAAGTAAACTATCAGATTTTACCATGTATTTCATGCAATGATTATATCCAGGACATACATCACATCAGTTTTCCAATTGATTTATGATAAGACAAATCCAGATATGTTGACTAATAAGACATTCCTGAATACTATCTACTTCTTAAGATTGTAGTGGCTGGTCCTATGTCGAGCACACATGGGTTATTCAAGCCTCTGGACAGACTAACCTATTCATTCTTCTTAAATCACACTTTGACCTTATCGCTTATTCCCTTTTCAACCTTGACTACTTTTATTTAAGAGTATGTATGCACATTTCTTTTCATGCTCATCACATCCCTGCAACTTATTTTTGTCTGACAATAGATATTGAGTAATGCCCGATTGAATTGAGTTAGTTCACATGCCTTCTGAGATCCGTTTCTCTTCGCTCTCTCTTATTCGCTCCCTTCATTCCGTCACTCTGATTTCCTCTGCCTCTTGATTAAGTTGAGCTGACTAAAATGTGTTGACCACCACATGTTAATTTGTTTTGCTTCGCTTCCCGATTAACGATTGCACGAAATATGAGTATTCGAAGATTCATTTTCGTATTTAACTTGATTCATTCGTTATTCCCCAACACGATTTAAGTCGATGTCTATAAGTGAGGATTAGCAGCGCGTATATTTTGATAGCAATCGTTCCATAACAAACACCCATCCAATTTAACTAGGATCAGATACTGCAGGGTCACTAAAAGATATTAAGGTATACTGTTTGAGTCTGGTAGTAAGAATAAGTACCACATTCTTCACACTAATTACACCTGTTACCCCTCGTTGAGGTATATAGTTTGCTAACAGCATTCTTTACATCGCGTCATGCTTATATAAAACTGAAATCAGTACATAGATGTAGTTGATAAATCTTGATATGCTTTGGAATCTAGTCAGGCTGTGCTGAAATCGAGAAAACCTAAGAATGTACTACAATTTTCCCTTCTTGTTGTTGTTATTTTAAGCCACAGGTGTAAGTTGGTCAAAAGTAAACGGTGTAAGTCAATATTGATATTTTGTCAAAATCAACGGATCTAAAATTGTATTCTGAAGGTGATTACACAATCTGTGACATTACATAGTCGGGTCCGGGTTAACATTAAGGGAATATCACATGTAAAAGATAGTGATAAGAAAGTATATTGCTTGAAGTTACACATGTCATAAAAGCATCTCCAATTAGATGAATGCAATGAACAGAACAATAACACCAAAGCTCTCTGCAATAGGCCTGTTATCAATCGTCTCACACTTCATTATTCTTGCATGTCCCTAACAAATGCTTAATGTTTCCATTCTTTCTTCTTCGATCTTCTTGACCTCCTGCTAACAGACATTCTATTCCTCGCTGGAGTTATATACTACCTATAACGATATAAGTAGTGTAAAGCACACCAACTAGCACCTCACTTAGCGGTGTTGCCTGTAGAACAGTGCCCTCAGCCCACCTCCTGGTTTTTAGCGTCGCCATATGTAATAAATGGAAACGCAAGTGGGAACAATCGAGTGCGTTTGGACACAAAATTACAGAATCTCCTAATAAATTCTGAGATCCATACAGTAAATAGTTCATTCGTAAAATGTCAATCGATTGTCTCAGACTTCATTGTTCTTTCATTTCCACAACAATCATGCTATGTTATCGTTCTTTCTTCTTCAATGATAGCTTTACCTCAATGGTTCTGCAAACGAGCTTTTGTCGGTGGATCTTAAAGTCTCTCATCAGAATCAACTTTATTACAAAATGAAATGTTATAATCACCATCCGATTTCATAGCAACTTACTTTATTAAAATTGAATTCAGTCGATTATATTCAATTTAAATCTTATCATTCATCTAACATTTACATTTGATTGTCCTCTTAAGTAACTTATTTCTTGTCATATGATTTTCATTACTAATTAACAAATTAGGTTAATACTAATTCATTAACTGATTGTTTAATAACTAAATGAGCGGGATTCAACGAATGATCTAATCTCCTTTATGCTGTCAGTGTTTAAGGATTCTTATCTGAATGTTTGTTTTTATGTAGCTACGTGAAGTTGTTTAGTCATTTTGACTAATGTAGCAGGGGGCGGGTTCGTGGATGCGCACTGCTAAGGAGTCCCATACTAGGACGAAACGGCCGTCCAGTGCTTACAGGTTTTCAGTGGTGGTCTAGCTTCAACTGACTCATGATTTTAACCTGTGAGATTGAGAATGGTCTGTTTTTTGGGTGCATAAGAATGTACTATTGAAGAATATGAGAGTTTCTTTGCTTTTGATTTGAATACATTTCATTTTGCCTAAGAATCCTATTGAAAATGATCTTATAAATGTTTTGTACATGAGAATTTTCTTAAAATGGTTCATGTTAAATCACATTTGATTGTCCTAATAAGTGAGTGTTAGGTCCACATCTTCTCAAGTTACAGTGAGTATTGTGGAGACAGACCTGATAAACCTATTTTGTAAATAGTTTTTGTTATCTTTTGCATTTATTTTGACAATTCTCACAATCTGTACATTTAATCGATTGCACCTGTTGTTTAAGTATATGACCTTGAATATTTGCATTCTTCCTTCCGTTTTTGAACCTCACATAGCATGGCTTTGTTAACTGCTCGTAATTAAATACACTGTTACACATACGTCTCTCGTTCTACCGTGTTTGTGGATATGATACGGAACGATTAGTTAACTATCATCTCTATTTATAGACTGTCGTAAAATCCACATTACATTCTACGTTCTGATATACTACTGGAGTCATATCGTCTCATTGGGATTATTATTTATCTATAATTGTGGATTCTGGTACCAAAATCTACAAGAAACGCGCCAACTTGCTGATTTAAGTGACGTCCCTAAACTTTTATTTGTGTTACCATTTTATGCGTTGTTTATTGCTACATTAACTTTTGCATGCAATGACTTTATTGCTGTTTTTCGGTTAATTTACTTTTTGGTCCACCACAGTAGTGGCACAATTTCAAAATGCATGTTTCGAAGATACCCTGAAGATATGGGGTATGCATCTTGGTATTCTCTTTACATACTAAGTATTGATCTTCATTTGCATTTCTGAAGTTTCGGTTGGTAATTATCCATTTTTCCAGTTATATCACTGCCGAATTTTATATTGGCAATTGTCATGCTATAACGAGTCTCGGCGCATGCATTGTTGCTCTCAAAAAACATTAACTATTCATGATGCTCACTTTGGTTATTTTCGTGAGATTCTACTTATGTCAAAATCAACCAATCGGTGTTGTGCACACAATTCTTGAGATATTTTGGTCGATGTGACTGCCAATATATCTAGATGTTCTGTCCATTCTATATGT
>OX103957.1:5825439-5870835 GCA_944470425.2 Schistosoma bovis | reverse complement strand
CTGTTATTTGTATTAGTTGAGTGAGTGCTGTTGTAATTATATTAACGGTTTGTGAAGTTGTTTGTTTGTTTGTTTGTATGTTTGTTAGTTTGTGTGAATGTGAGTATGAGTGTGGTGTATGTGTAATTGTTTAGCCTGTAGATCTACTAGTTGCGCCCTATAATGATAGGGTGTTTGATCGTGGCTGATATTGATGTTGTTGAGCAACGGTGTCATTCGTTGTGGAATGCCGCCTACGAGAGACAATGACATTGGTGTTTGTTGGTGGTTGAGTGATTGGTGGTATAGTCATAGTATTAGTGGTTGTATTTGTGTGTTGTGATTTAGTCAATGATAATGCGAAAATTGATTGAATTGATGTAATGTGATGTGATGTGATGAGATGTGATGAGTATTTTGGTTTTCGATGTGTTGATTGATTGTAAGATGATGTAGTAGTTTTAGTAAATGTTTGTTATATTTGTATTTGGTTATTTGTATTATTTGAGTGAGTGCTGTTGTAATTATATTAACGGTTTGTGAAGTTGTTTGTTTGTTTGTTTGTATGTTTGTTAGTTTGTGTGAATGTGAGTATGAGTGTGGTGTATGTGTAATTGTTTAGCCTGTAGATCTACTAGTTGCGCCCTATAATGATAGGGTGTTTGATCGTGGCTGATATTGATGTTGTTGAGCAACGGTGTCATTCGTTGTGGAATGCCGCCTACGAGAGACAATGACATTGGTGTTTGTTGGTGGTTGAGTGATTGGTGGTATAGTCATAGTATTAGTGGTTGTATTTGTGTGTTGTGATTTAGTCAATGATAATGCGAAAATTGATTGAATTGATGTAATGTGATGTGGTGTGATGTGATGAGATGTGATGAGTATTTTGGTTTTCGATGTGTTGATTGATTGTAAGATGATGTAGTAGTTTTAGTAAATGTTTGTTATATTTGTATTTGGTTATTTGTATTATTTGAGTGAGTGCTGTTGTAATTATACTAACGGTTTGTGAAGTTGTTTGTTTGTTTGTTTGTATGTTTGTTAGTTTGTGTGAATGTGAGTATGAGTGTGGTGTATGTGTAATTGTTTAGCCTGTAGATGTACTAGTTGCGCCCTATAATGATAGGGTGTTTGATCGTGGCTGATATTGATGTTGTTGAGCAACGGTGTCATTCGTTGTGGAATGCCGCCTACGAGAGACAATGACATTGGTGTTTGTTGGTGGTTGAGTGATTGGTGGTATAGTCATAGTATTAGTGGTTGTATTTGTGTGTTGTGATTTAGTCAATGATAATGCGAAAATTGATTGAATTGATGTAATGTGATGTGGTGTGATGTGATGAGATGTGATGAGTATTCTGGTTTTCGATGTGTTGATTGATTGTAAGATGATGTAGTAGTTTTAGTAAATGTTTGTTATATTTGTATTTGGTTATTTGTATTATTTGAGTGAGTGCTGTTGTAATTATATTAACGGTTTGTGAAGTTGTTTGTTTGTTTGTTTGTATGTTTGTTAGTTTGTGTGAATGTGAGTATGAGTGTGGTGTATGTGTAATTGTTTAGCCTGTAGATCTACTAGTTGCGCCCTATAATGATAGGGTGTTTGATCGTGGCTGATATTGATGTTGTTGAGCAACGGTGTCATTCGTTGTGGAATGCCGCCTACGAGAGACAATGACATTGGTGTTTGTTGGTGGTTGAGTGATTGGTGGTATAGTCATAGTATTAGTGGTTGTATTTGTGTGTTGTGATTTAGTCAATGATAATGCGATAATTGATTGAATTGATGTAATGTGATGTGATGTGATGAGATGTGATGAGTATTTTGGTTTTCGATGTGTTGATTGATTGTAAGATGATGTAGTAGTTTTAGTAAATGTTTGTTATATTTGTATTTGGTTATTTGTATTATTTGAGTGAGTGCTGTTGTAATTATATTAACGGTTTGTGAAGTTGTTTGTTTGTTTGTTTGTATGTTTGTTAGTTTGTGTGAATGTGAGTATGAGTGTGGTGTATGTGTAATTGTTTAGCCTGTAGATGTACTAGTTGCGCCCTATAATGATAGGGTGTTTGATCGTGGCTGATATTGATGTTGTTGAGCAACGGTGTCATTCGTTGTGGAATGCCGCCTACGAGAGACAATGACATTGGTGTTTGTTGGTGGTTGAGTGATTGGTGGTATAGTCATAGTATTAGTGGTTGTATTTGTGTGTTGTGATTTAGTCAATGATAATGCGATAATTGAGTGAATTGATGTAATGTGATGTGGTGTGATGTGATGAGATGTGATGAGTATTTTGGTTTTCGATGTGTTGATTGATTGTAAGATGATGTAGTAGTTTTAGTAAATGTTTGTTATATTTGTATTTGGTTATTTGTATTATTTGAGTGAGTGCTGTTGTAATTATATTAACGGTTTGTGAAGTTGTTTGTTTGTTTGTTTGTATGTTTGTTAGTTTGTGTGAATGTGAGTATGAGTGTGGTGTATGTGTAATTGTTTAGCCTGTAGATGTACTAGTTGCGCCCTATAATGATAGGGTGTTTGATCGTGGCTGATATTGATGTTGTTGAGCAACGGTGTCATTCGTTGTGGAATGCCGCCTACGAGAGACAATGACATTGGTGTTTGTTGGTGGTTGAGTGATTGGTGGTATAGTCATAGTATTAGTGGTTGTATTTGTGTGTTGTGATTTAGTCAATGATAATGCGATAATTGAGTGAATTGATGTAATGTGATGTGGTGTGATGTGATGAGATGTGATGTGTATTCTGGTTTTCGATGTGTTGATTGATTGTAAGATGATGTAGTAGTTTTAGTAAATGTTTGTTATATTTGTATTTGGTTATTTGTATTAGTTGAGTGAGTGCTGTTGTAATTATATTAACGGTTTGTGAAGTTGTTTGTTTGTTTGTTTGTATGTTTGTTAGTTTGTGTGAATGTGAGTATGAGTGTGGTGTATGTGTAATTGTTTAGCCTGTAGATGTACTAGTTGCGCCCTATAATGATAGGGTGTTTGATCGTGGCTGATATTGATGTTGTTGAGCAACGGTGTCATTCGTTGTGGAATGCCGCCTACGAGAGACAATGACATTGGTGTTTGTTGGTGGTTGAGTGATTGGTGGTATAGTCATAGTATTAGTGGTTGTATTTGTGTGTTGTGATTTAGTCAATGATAATGCGATAATTGAGTGAATTGATGTAATGTGATGTGGTGTGATGTGATGAGATGTGATGAGTATTTTGGTTTTCGATGTGTTGATTGATTGTAAGATGATGTAGTAGTTTTAGTAAATGTTTGTTATATTTGTATTTGGTTATTTGTATTATTTGAGTGAGTGCTGTTGTAATTATACTAACGGTTTGTGAAGTTGTTTGTTTGTTTGTTTGTATGTTTGTTAGTTTGTGTGAATGTGAGTATGAGTGTGGTGTATGTGTAATTGTTTAGCCTGTAGATCTACTAGTTGCGCCCTATAATGATAGGGTGTTTGATCGTGGCTGATATTGATGTTGTTGAGCAACGGTGTCATTCGTTGTGGAATGCCGCCTACGAGAGACAATGACATTGGTGTTTGTTGGTGGTTGAGTGATTGGTGGTATAGTCATAGTATTAGTGGTTGTATTTGTGTGTTGTGATTTAGTCAATGATAATGTGATAATTGAGTGAATTGATGTGATGTGATGAGATGTGATGAGTATTTTGGTTTTCGATGTGTTGATTGATTGTAAGATGATGTAGTAGTTTTAGTAAATGTTTGTTATATTTGTATTTGGTTATTTGTATTATTTGAGTGAGTGCTGTTGTAATTATATTAACGGTTTGTGAAGTTGTTTGTTTGTTTGTTTGTATGTTTGTTAGTTTGTGTGAATGTGAGTATGAGTGTGGTGTATGTGTAATTGTTTAGCCTGTAGATGTACTAGTTGCGCCCTATAATGATAGGGTGTTTGATCGTGGCTGATATTGATGTTGTTGAGCAACGGTGTCATTCGTTGTGGAATGCCGCCTACGAGAGACAATGACATTGGTGTTTGTTGGTGGTTGAGTGATTGGTGGTATAGTCATAGTATTAGTGGTTGTATTTGTGTGTTGTGATTTAGTCAATGATAATGCGATAATTGATTGAATTGATGTAATGTGATGTGGTGTGATGTGATGAGATGTGATGAGTATTTTGGTTTTCGATGTGTTGATTGATTGTAAGATGATGTAGTAGTTTTAGTAAATGTTTGTTATATTTGTATTTGGTTATTTGTATTATTTGAGTGAGTGCTGTTGTAATTATATTAACGGTTTGTGAAGTTGTTTGTTTGTTTGTTTGTATGTTTGTTAGTTTGTGTGAATGTGAGTATGAGTGTGGTGTATGTGTAATTGTTTAGCCTGTAGATCTACTAGTTGCGCCCTATAATGATAGGGTGTTTGATCGTGGCTGATATTGATGTTGTTGAGCAACGGTGTCATTCGTTGTGGAATGCCGCCTACGAGAGACAATGACATTGGTGTTTGTTGGTGGTTGAGTGATTGGTGGTATAGTCATAGTATTAGTGGTTGTATTTGTGTGTTGTGATTTAGTCAATGATAATGCGATAATTGATTGAATTGATGTAATGTGATGTGATGTGATGTGTATTCTGGTTTTCGATGTGTTGATTGATTGTAAGATGATGTAGTAGTTTTAGTAAATGTTTGTTATATTTGTATTTGGTTATTTGTATTATTTGAGTGAGTGCTGTTGTAATTATATTAACGGTTTGTGAAGTTGTTTGTTTGTTTGTTTGTATGTTTGTTAGTTTGTGTGAATGTGAGTATGAGTGTGGTGTATGTGTAATTGTTTAGCCTGTAGATCTACTAGTTGCGCCCTATAATGATAGGGTGTTTGATCGTGGCTGATATTGATGTTGTTGAGCAACGGTGTCATTCGTTGTGGAATGCCGCCTACGAGAGACAATGACATTGGTGTTTGTTGGTGGTTGAGTGATTGGTGGTATAGTCATAGTATTAGTGGTTGTATTTGTGTGTTGTGATTTAGTCAATGATAATGCGATAATTGAGTGAATTGATGTAATGTGATGTGGTGTGATGTGATGAGATGTGATGTGTATTCTGGTTTTCGATGTGTTGATTGATTGTAAGATGATGTAGTAGTTTTAGTAAATGTTTGTTATATTTGTATTTGGTTATTTGTATTATTTGAGTGAGTGCTGTTGTAATTATATTAACGGTTTGTGAAGTTGTTTGTTTGTTTGTTTGTATGTTTGTTAGTTTGTGTGAATGTGAGTATGAGTGTGGTGTATGTGTAATTGTTTAGCCTGTAGATCTACTAGTTGCGCCCTATAATGATAGGGTGTTTGATCGTGGCTGATATTGATGTTGTTGAGCAACGGTGTCATTCGTTGTGGAATGCCGCCTACGAGAGACAATGACATTGGTGTTTGTTGGTGGTTGAGTGATTGGTGGTATAGTCATAGTATTAGTGGTTGTATTTGTGTGTTGTGATTTAGTCAATGATAATGCGATAATTGAGTGAATTGATGTAATGTGATGTGATGTGATGAGTATTTTGGTTTTCGATGTGTTGATTGATTGTAAGATGATGTAGTAGTTTTAGTAAATGTTTGTTATATTTGTATTTGGTTATTTGTATTATTTGAGTGAGTGCTGTTGTAATTATATTAACGGTTTGTGAAGTTGTTTGTTTGTTTGTTTGTATGTTTGTTAGTTTGTGTGAATGTGAGTATGAGTGTGGTGTATGTGTAATTGTTTAGCCTGTAGATCTACTAGTTGCGCCCTATAATGATAGGGTGTTTGATCGTGGCTGATATTGATGTTGTTGAGCAACGGTGTCATTCGTTGTGGAATGCCGCCTACGAGAGACAATGACATTGGTGTTTGTTGGTGGTTGAGTGATTGGTGGTATAGTCATAGTATTAGTGGTTGTATTTGTGTGTTGTGATTTAGTCAATGATAATGCGATAATTGAGTGAATTGATGTAATGTGATGTGATGTGATGAGTATTTTGGTTTTCGATGTGTTGATTGATTGTAAGATGATGTAGTAGTTTTAGTAAATGTTTGTTATATTTGTATTTGGTTATTTGTATTATTTGAGTGAGTGCTGTTGTAATTATATTAACGGTTTGTGAAGTTGTTTGTTTGTTTGTTTGTATGTTTGTTAGTTTGTGTGAATGTGAGTATGAGTGTGGTGTATGTGTAATTGTTTAGCCTGTAGATGTACTAGTTGCGCCCTATAATGATAGGGTGTTTGATCGTGGCTGATATTGATGTTGTTGAGCAACGGTGTCATTCGTTGTGGAATGCCGCCTACGAGAGACAATGACATTGGTGTTTGTTGGTGGTTGAGTGATTGGTGGTATAGTCATAGTATTAGTGGTTGTATTTGTGTGTTGTGATTTAGTCAATGATAATGCGATAATTGATTGAATTGATGTAATGTGATGTGGTGTGATGTGATGAGATGTGATGTGTATTCTGGTTTTCGATGTGTTGATTGATTGTAAGATGATGTAGTAGTTTTAGTAAATGTTTGTTATATTTGTATTTGGTTATTTGTATTATTTGAGTGAGTGCTGTTGTAATTATACTAACGGTTTGTGAAGTTGTTTGTTTGTTTGTTTGTATGTTTGTTAGTTTGTGTGAATGTGAGTATGAGTGTGGTGTATGTGTAATTGTTTAGCCTGTAGATCTACTAGTTGCGCCCTATAATGATAGGGTGTTTGATCGTGGCTGATATTGATGTTGTTGAGCAACGGTGTCATTCGTTGTGGAATGCCGCCTACGAGAGACAATGACATTGGTGTTTGTTGGTGGTTGAGTGATTGGTGGTATAGTCATAGTATTAGTGGTTGTATTTGTGTGTTGTGATTTAGTCAATGATAATGCGATAATTGATTGAATTGATGTAATGTGATGTGATGTGATGAGATGTGATGAGTATTCTGGTTTTCGATGTGTTGATTGATTGTAAGATGATGTAGTAGTTTTAGTAAATGTTTGTTATATTTGTATTTGGTTATTTGTATTAGTTGAGTGAGTGCTGTTGTAATTATATTAACGGTTTGTGAAGTTGTTTGTTTGTTTGTTTGTATGTTTGTTAGTTTGTGTGAATGTGAGTATGAGTGTGGTGTATGTGTAATTGTTTAGCCTGTAGATGTACTAGTTGCGCCCTATAATGATAGGGTGTTTGATCGTGGCTGATATTGATGTTGTTGAGCAACGGTGTCATTCGTTGTGGAATGCCGCCTACGAGAGACAATGACATTGGTGTTTGTTGGTGGTTGAGTGATTGGTGGTATAGTCATAGTATTAGTGGTTGTATTTGTGTGTTGTGATTTAGTCAATGATAATGCGAAAATTGATTGAATTGATGTAATGTGATGTGGTGTGATGTGATGAGATGTGATGAGTATTCTGGTTTTCGATGTGTTGATTGATTGTAAGATGATGTAGTAGTTTTAGTAAATGTTTGTTATATTTGTATTTGGTTATTTGTATTATTTGAGTGAGTGCTGTTGTAATTATATTAACGGTTTGTGAAGTTGTTTGTTTGTTTGTTTGTATGTTTGTTAGTTTGTGTGAATGTGAGTATGAGTGTGGTGTATGTGTAATTGTTTAGCCTGTAGATGTACTAGTTGCGCCCTATAATGATAGGGTGTTTGATCGTGGCTGATATTGATGTTGTTGAGCAACGGTGTCATTCGTTGTGGAATGCCGCCTACGAGAGACAATGACATTGGTGTTTGTTGGTGGTTGAGTGATTGGTGGTATAGTCATAGTATTAGTGGTTGTATTTGTGTGTTGTGATTTAGTCAATGATAATGCGAAAATTGATTGAATTGATGTAATGTGATGTGGTGTGATGTGATGAGATGTGATGTGTATTCTGGTTTTCGATGTGTTGATTGATTGTAAGATGATGTAGTAGTTTTAGTAAATGTTTGTTATATTTGTATTTGGTTATTTGTATTATTTGAGTGAGTGCTGTTGTAATTATATTAACGGTTTGTGAAGTTGTTTGTTTGTTTGTTTGTATGTTTGTTAGTTTGTGTGAATGTGAGTATGAGTGTGGTGTATGTGTAATTGTTTAGCCTGTAGATCTACTAGTTGCGCCCTATAATGATAGGGTGTTTGATCGTGGCTGATATTGATGTTGTTGAGCAACGGTGTCATTCGTTGTGGAATGCCGCCTACGAGAGACAATGACATTGGTGTTTGTTGGTGGTTGAGTGATTGGTGGTATAGTCATAGTATTAGTGGTTGTATTTGTGTGTTGTGATTTAGTCAATGATAATGCGAAAATTGATTGAATTGATGTAATGTGATGTGGTGTGATGTGATGAGATGTGATGAGTATTCTGGTTATCGATGTGTTGATTGATTGTAAGATGATGTAGTAGTTTTAGTCAATGTTTGTTATATTTGTATTTGGTTATTTGTATTAGTTGAGTGAGTGCTGTTGTAATTATATTAACGGTTTGTGAAGTTGTTTGTTTGTTTGTTTGTATGTTTGTTAGTTTGTGTGAATGTGAGTATGAGTGTGGTGTATGTGTAATTGTTTAGCCTGTAGATGTACTAGTTGCGCCCTATAATGATAGGGTGTTTGATCGTGGCTGATATTGATGTTGTTGAGCAACGGTGTCATTCGTTGTGGAATGCCGCCTACGAGAGACAATGACATTGGTGTTTGTTGGTGGTTGAGTGATTGGTGGTATAGTCATAGTATTAGTGGTTGTATTTGTGTGTTGTGATTTAGTCAATGATAATGCGAAAATTGATTGAATTGATGTAATGTGATGTGGTGTGATGTGATGAGATGTGATGAGTATTCTGGTTATCGATGTGTTGATTGATTGTAAGATGATGTAGTAGTTTTAGTCAATGTTTGTTATATTTGTATTTGGTTATTTGTATTATTTGAGTGAGTGCTGTTGTAATTATATTAACGGTTTGTGAAGTTGTTTGTTTGTTTGTTTGTATGTTTGTTAGTTTGTGTGAATGTGAGTATGAGTGTGGTGTATGTGTAATTGTTTAGCCTGTAGATCTACTAGTTGCGCCCTATAATGATAGGGTGTTTGATCGTGGCTGATATTGATGTTGTTGAGCAACGGTGTCATTCGTTGTGGAATGCCGCCTACGAGAGACAATGACATTGGTGTTTGTTGGTGGTTGAGTGATTGGTGGTATAGTCATAGTATTAGTGGTTGTATTTGTGTGTTGTGATTTAGTCAATGATAATGCGATAATTGAGTGAATTGATGTAATGTGATGTGGTGTGATGTGATGAGATGTGATGAGTATTCTGGTTTTCGATGTGTTGATTGATTGTAAGATGATGTAGTAGTTTTAGTAAATGTTTGTTATATTTGTATTTGGTTATTTGTATTATTTGAGTGAGTGCTGTTGTAATTATATTAACGGTTTGTGAAGTTGTTTGTTTGTTTGTTTGTATGTTTGTTAGTTTGTGTGAATGTGAGTATGAGTGTGGTGTATGTGTAATTGTTTAGCCTGTAGATCTACTAGTTGCGCCCTATAATGATAGGGTGTTTGATCGTGGCTGATATTGATGTTGTTGAGCAACGGTGTCATTCGTTGTGGAATGCCGCCTACGAGAGACAATGACATTGGTGTTTGTTGGTGGTTGAGTGATTGGTGGTATAGTCATAGTATTAGTGGTTGTATTTGTGTGTTGTGATTTAGTCAATGATAATGCGATAATTGAGTGAATTGATGTAATGTGATGTGATGTGATGTGATGTGATGTGATGTGATGAGTATTCTGGTTTTCGATGTGTTGATTGATTGTAAGATGATGTAGTAGTTTTAGTAAATGTTTGTTATATTTGTATTTGGTTATTTGTATTATTTGAGTGAGTGCTGTTGTAATTATATTAACGGTTTGTGAAGTTGTTTGTTTGTTTGTTTGTATGTTTGTTAGTTTGTGTGAATGTGAGTATGAGTGTGGTGTATGTGTAATTGTTTAGCCTGTAGATCTACTAGTTGCGCCCTATAATGATAGGGTGTTTGATCGTGGCTGATATTGATGTTGTTGAGCAACGGTGTCATTCGTTGTGGAATGCCGCCTACGAGAGACAATGACATTGGTGTTTGTTGGTGGTTGAGTGATTGGTGGTATAGTCATAGTATTAGTGGTTGTATTTGTGTGTTGTGATTTAGTCAATGATAATGCGATAATTGAGTGAATTGATGTAATGTGATGTGGTGTGATGTGATGAGATGTGATGTGTATTCTGGTTTTCGATGTGTTGATTGATTGTAAGATGATGTAGTAGTTTTAGTAAATGTTTGTTATATTTGTATTTGGTTATTTGTATTATTTGAGTGAGTGCTGTTGTAATTATATTAACGGTTTGTGAAGTTGTTTGTTTGTTTGTTTGTATGTTTGTTAGTTTGTGTGAATGTGAGTATGAGTGTGGTGTATGTGTAATTGTTTAGCCTGTAGATCTACTAGTTGCGCCCTATAATGATAGGGTGTTTGATCGTGGCTGATATTGATGTTGTTGAGCAACGGTGTCATTCGTTGTGGAATGCCGCCTACGAGAGACAATGACATTGGTGTTTGTTGGTGGTTGAGTGATTGGTGGTATAGTCATAGTATTAGTGGTTGTATTTGTGTGTTGTGATTTAGTCAATGATAATGCGATAATTGAGTGAATTGATGTAATGTGATGTGGTGTGATGTGATGAGATGTGATGTGTATTCTGGTTTTCGATGTGTTGATTGATTGTAAGATGATGTAGTAGTTTTAGTCAATGTTTGTTATATTTGTATTTGGTTATTTGTATTATTTGAGTGAGTGCTGTTGTAATTATATTAACGGTTTGTGAAGTTGTTTGTTTGTTTGTTTGTATGTTTGTTAGTTTGTGTGAATGTGAGTATGAGTGTGGTGTATGTGTAATTGTTTAGCCTGTAGATCTACTAGTTGCGCCCTATAATGATAGGGTGTTTGATCGTGGCTGATATTGATGTTGTTGAGCAACGGTGTCATTCGTTGTGGAATGCCGCCTACGAGAGACAATGACATTGGTGTTTGTTGGTGGTTGAGTGATTGGTGGTATAGTCATAGTATTAGTGGTTGTATTTGTGTGTTGTGATTTAGTCAATGATAATGCGATAATTGAGTGAATTGATGTAATGTGATGTGGTGTGATGTGATGAGATGTGATGAGTATTCTGGTTTTCGATGTGTTGATTGATTGTAAGATGATGTAGTAGTTTTAGTCAATGTTTGTTATATTTGTATTTGGTTATTTGTATTATTTGAGTGAGTGCTGTTGTAATTATATTAACGGTTTGTGAAGTTGTTTGTTTGTTTGTTTGTATGTTTGTTAGTTTGTGTGAATGTGAGTATGAGTGTGGTGTATGTGTAATTGTTTAGCCTGTAGATGTACTAGTTGCGCCCTATAATGATAGGGTGTTTGATCGTGGCTGATATTGATGTTGTTGAGCAACGGTGTCATTCGTTGTGGAATGCCGCCTACGAGAGACAATGACATTGGTGTTTGTTGGTGGTTGAGTGATTGGTGGTATAGTCATAGTATTAGTGGTTGTATTTGTGTGTTGTGATTTAGTCAATGATAATGCGATAATTGAGTGAATTGATGTAATGTGATGTGGTGTGATGTGATGAGATGTGATGTGTATTCTGGTTTTCGATGTGTTGATTGATTGTAAGATGATGTAGTAGTTTTAGTAAATGTTTGTTATATTTGTATTTGGTTATTTGTATTATTTGAGTGAGTGCTGTTGTAATTATATTAACGGTTTGTGAAGTTGTTTGTTTGTTTGTTTGTATGTTTGTTAGTTTGTGTGAATGTGAGTATGAGTGTGGTGTATGTGTAATTGTTTAGCCTGTAGATGTACTAGTTGCGCCCTATAATGATAGGGTGTTTGATCGTGGCTGATATTGATGTTGTTGAGCAACGGTGTCATTCGTTGTGGAATGCCGCCTACGAGAGACAATGACATTGGTGTTTGTTGGTGGTTGAGTGATTGGTGGTATAGTCATAGTACTAGTAGTTGTATTTGTGTGTTGTGATTTAGTCAATGATAATGCGATAATTGAGTGAATTGATGTAATGTGATGTGGTGTGATGTGATGAGATGTGATGTGTATTCTGGTTTTCGATGTGTTGATTGATTGTAAGATGATGTAGTAGTTTTAGTCAATGTTTGTTATATTTGTATTTGGTTATTTGTATTATTTGAGTGAGTGCTGTTGTAATTATACTAACGGTTTGTGAAGTTGTTTGTTTGTTTGTTTGTATGTTTGTTAGTTTGTGTGAATGTGAGTATGAGTGTGGTGTATGTGTAATTGTTTAGCCTGTAGATCTACTAGTTGCGCCCTATAATGATAGGGTGTTTGATCGTGGCTGATATTGATGTTGTTGAGCAACGGTGTCATTCGTTGTGGAATGCCGCCTACGAGAGACAATGACATTGGTGTTTGTTGGTGGTTGAGTGATTGGTGGTATAGTCATAGTATTAGTGGTTGTATTTGTGTGTTGTGATTTAGTCAATGATAATGCGAAAATTGATTGAATTGATGTAATGTGATGTGGTGTGATGTGATGAGATGTGATGAGTATTCTGGTTATCGATGTGTTGATTGATTGTAAGATGATGTAGTAGTTTTAGTAAATGTTTGTTATATTTGTATTTGGTTATTTGTATTATTTGAGTGAGTGCTGTTGTAATTATATTAACGGTTTGTGAAGTTGTTTGTTTGTTTGTTTGTATGTTTGTTAGTTTGTGTGAATGTGAGTATGAGTGTGGTGTATGTGTAATTGTTTAGCCTGTAGATCTACTAGTTGCGCCCTATAATGATAGGGTGTTTGATCGTGGCTGATATTGATGTTGTTGAGCAACGGTGTCATTCGTTGTGGAATGCCGCCTACGAGAGACAATGACATTGGTGTTTGTTGGTGGTTGAGTGATTGGTGGTATAGTCATAGTATTAGTGGTTGTATTTGTGTGTTGTGATTTAGTCAATGATAATGCGAAAATTGATTGAATTGATGTAATGTGATGTGGTGTGATGTGATGAGATGTGATGAGTATTCTGGTTTTCGATGTGTTGATTGATTGTAAGATGATGTAGTAGTTTTAGTCAATGTTTGTTATATTTGTATTTGGTTATTTGTATTATTTGAGTGAGTGCTGTTGTAATTATATTAACGGTTTGTGAAGTTGTTTGTTTGTTTGTTTGTATGTTTGTTAGTTTGTGTGAATGTGAGTATGAGTGTGGTGTATGTGTAATTGTTTAGCCTGTAGATGTACTAGTTGCGCCCTATAATGATAGGGTGTTTGATCGTGGCTGATATTGATGTTGTTGAGCAACGGTGTCATTCGTTGTGGAATGCCGCCTACGAGAGACAATGACATTGGTGTTTGTTGGTGGTTGAGTGATTGGTGGTATAGTCATAGTATTAGTGGTTGTATTTGTGTGTTGTGATTTAGTCAATGATAATGCGATAATTGAGTGAATTGATGTAATGTGATGTGGTGTGATGTGATGAGATGTGATGTGTATTCTGGTTTTCGATGTGTTGATTGATTGTAAGATGATGTAGTAGTTTTAGTAAATGTTTGTTATATTTGTATTTGGTTATTTGTATTATTTGAGTGAGTGCTGTTGTAATTATATTAACGGTTTGTGAAGTTGTTTGTTTGTTTGTTTGTATGTTTGTTAGTTTGTGTGAATGTGAGTATGAGTGTGGTGTATGTGTAATTGTTTAGCCTGTAGATCTACTAGTTGCGCCCTATAATGATAGGGTGTTTGATCGTGGCTGATATTGATGTTGTTGAGCAACGGTGTCATTCGTTGTGGAATGCCGCCTACGAGAGACAATGACATTGGTGTTTGTTGGTGGTTGAGTGATTGGTGGTATAGTCATAGTATTAGTGGTTGTATTTGTGTGTTGTGATTTAGTCAATGATAATGCGATAATTGATTGAATTGATGTAATGTGATGTGGTGTGATGTGATGAGATGTGATGAGTATTCTGGTTTTCGATGTGTTGATTGATTGTAAGATGATGTAGTAGTTTTAGTAAATGTTTGTTATATTTGTATTTGGTTATTTGTATTATTTGAGTGAGTGCTGTTGTAATTATATTAACGGTTTGTGAAGTTGTTTGTTTGTTTGTTTGTTTGTATGTTTGTTAGTTTGTGTGAATGTGAGTATGAGTGTGGTGTATGTGTAATTGTTTAGCCTGTAGATCTACTAGTTGCGCCCTATAATGATAGGGTGTTTGATCGTGGCTGATATTGATGTTGTTGAGCAACGGTGTCATTCGTTGTGGAATGCCGCCTACGAGAGACAATGACATTGGTGTTTGTTGGTGGTTGAGTGATTGGTGGTATAGTCATAGTATTAGTGGTTGTATTTGTGTGTTGTGATTTAGTCAATGATAATGCGATAATTGAGTGAATTGATGTAATGTGATGTGGTGTGATGTGATGAGATGTGATGAGTATTCTGGTTTTCGATGTGTTGATTGATTGTAAGATGATGTAGTAGTTTTAGTAAATGTTTGTTATATTTGTATTTGGTTATTTGTATTATTTGAGTGAGTGCTGTTGTAATTATATTAACGGTTTGTGAAGTTGTTTGTTTGTTTGTTTGTATGTTTGTTAGTTTGTGTGAATGTGAGTATGAGTGTGGTGTATGTGTAATTGTTTAGCCTGTAGATGTACTAGTTGCGCCCTATAATGATAGGGTGTTTGATCGTGGCTGATATTGATGTTGTTGAGCAACGGTGTCATTCGTTGTGGAATGCCGCCTACGAGAGACAATGACATTGGTGTTTGTTGGTGGTTGAGTGATTGGTGGTATAGTCATAGTATTAGTGGTTGTATTTGTGTGTTGTGATTTAGTCAATGATAATGCGATAATTGATTGAATTGATGTAATGTGATGTGGTGTGATGTGATGAGATGTGATGAGTATTCTGGTTTTCGATGTGTTGATTGATTGTAAGATGATGTAGTAGTTTTAGTAAATGTTTGTTATATTTGTATTTGGTTATTTGTATTATTTGAGTGAGTGCTGTTGTAATTATATTAACGGTTTGTGAAGTTGTTTGTTTGTTTGTTTGTATGTTTGTTAGTTTGTGTGAATGTGAGTATGAGTGTGGTGTATGTGTAATTGTTTAGCCTGTAGATCTACTAGTTGCGCCCTATAATGATAGGGTGTTTGATCGTGGCTGATATTGATGTTGTTGAGCAACGGTGTCATTCGTTGTGGAATGCCGCCTACGAGAGACAATGACATTGGTGTTTGTTGGTGGTTGAGTGATTGGTGGTATAGTCATAGTATTAGTGGTTGTATTTGTGTGTTGTGATTTAGTCAATGATAATGCGAAAATTGATTGAATTGATGTAATGTGATGTGGTGTGATGTGATGAGATGTGATGTGTATTCTGGTTTTCGATGTGTTGATTGATTGTAAGATGATGTAGTAGTTTTAGTCAATGTTTGTTATATTTGTATTTGGTTATTTGTATTATTTGAGTGAGTGCTGTTGTAATTATATTAACGGTTTGTGAAGTTGTTTGTTTGTTTGTTTGTATGTTTGTTAGTTTGTGTGAATGTGAGTATGAGTGTGGTGTATGTGTAATTGTTTAGCCTGTAGATCTACTAGTTGCGCCCTATAATGATAGGGTGTTTGATCGTGGCTGATATTGATGTTGTTGAGCAACGGTGTCATTCGTTGTGGAATGCCGCCTACGAGAGACAATGACATTGGTGTTTGTTGGTGGTTGAGTGATTGGTGGTATAGTCATAGTATTAGTGGTTGTATTTGTGTGTTGTGATTTAGTCAATGATAATGCGATAATTGAGTGAATTGATGTATTGTGATGTGGTGTGATGTGATGAGATGTGATGAGTATTCTGGTTTTCGATGTGTTGATTGATTGTAAGATGATGTAGTAGTTTTAGTAAATGTTTGTTATATTTGTATTTGGTTATTTGTATTATTTGAGTGAGTGCTGTTGTAATTATATTAACGGTTTGTGAAGTTGTTTGTTTGTTTGTTTGTATGTTTGTTAGTTTGTGTGAATGTGAGTATGAGTGTGGTGTATGTGTAATTGTTTAGCCTGTAGATGTACTAGTTGCGCCCTATAATGATAGGGTGTTTGATCGTGGCTGATATTGATGTTGTTGAGCAACGGTGTCATTCGTTGTGGAATGCCGCCTACGAGAGACAATGACATTGGTGTTTGTTGGTGGTTGAGTGATTGGTGGTATAGTCATAGTATTAGTGGTTGTATTTGTGTGTTGTGATTTAGTCAATGATAATGCGATAATTGATTGAATTGATGTAATGTGATGTGATGTGATGAGATGTGATGAGTATTTTGGTTTTCGATGTGTTGATTGATTGTAAGATGATGTAGTAGTTTTAGTAAATGTTTGTTATATTTGTATTTGGTTATTTGTATTATTTGAGTGAGTGCTGTTGTAATTATATTAACGGTTTGTGAAGTTGTTTGTTTGTTTGTTTGTATGTTTGTTAGTTTGTGTGAATGTGAGTATGAGTGTGGTGTATGTGTAATTGTTTAGCCTGTAGATGTACTAGTTGCGCCCTATAATGATAGGGTGTTTGATCGTGGCTGATATTGATGTTGTTGAGCAACGGTGTCATTCGTTGTGGAATGCCGCCTACGAGAGACAATGACATTGGTGTTTGTTGGTGGTTGAGTGATTGGTGGTATAGTCATAGTACTAGTGGTTGTATTTGTGTGTTGTGATTTAGTCAATGATAATGCGATAATTGAGTGAATTGATGTAATGTGATGTGGTGTGATGTGATGAGATGTGATGTGTATTCTGGTTTTCGATGTGTTGATTGATTGTAAGATGATGTAGTAGTTTTAGTCAATGTTTGTTATATTTGTATTTGGTTATTTGTATTATTTGAGTGAGTGCTGTTGTAATTATATTAACGGTTTGTGAAGTTGTTTGTTTGTTTGTTTGTATGTTTGTTAGTTTGTGTGAATGTGAGTATGAGTGTGGTGTATGTGTAATTGTTTAGCCTGTAGATCTACTAGTTGCGCCCTATAATGATAGGGTGTTTGATCGTGGCTGATATTGATGTTGTTGAGCAACGGTGTCATTCGTTGTGGAATGCCGCCTACGAGAGACAATGACATTGGTGTTTGTTGGTGGTTGAGTGATTGGTGGTATAGTCATAGTATTAGTGGTTGTATTTGTGTGTTGTGATTTAGTCAATGATAATGCGATAATTGATTGAATTGATGTAATGTGATGTGATGTGATGAGATGTGATGAGTATTTTGGTTTTCGATGTGTTGATTGATTGTAAGATGATGTAGTAGTTTTAGTCAATGTTTGTTATATTTGTATTTGGTTATTTGTATTATTTGAGTGAGTGCTGTTGTAATTATATTAACGGTTTGTGAAGTTGTTTGTTTGTTTGTTTGTATGTTTGTTAGTTTGTGTGAATGTGAGTATGAGTGTGGTGTATGTGTAATTGTTTAGCCTGTAGATGTACTAGTTGCGCCCTATAATGATAGGGTGTTTGATCGTGGCTGATATTGATGTTGTTGAGCAACGGTGTCATTCGTTGTGGAATGCCGCCTACGAGAGACAATGACATTGGTGTTTGTTGGTGGTTGAGTGATTGGTGGTATAGTCATAGTATTAGTGGTTGTATTTGTGTGTTGTGATTTAGTCAATGATAATGCGAAAATTGATTGAATTGATGTAATGTGATGTGGTGTGATGTGATGAGATGTGATGTGTATTCTGGTTTTCGATGTGTTGATTGATTGTAAGATGATGTAGTAGTTTTAGTCAATGTTTGTTATATTTGTATTTGGTTATTTGTATTAGTTGAGTGAGTGCTGTTGTAATTATATTAACGGTTTGTGAAGTTGTTTGTTTGTTTGTTTGTATGTTTGTTAGTTTGTGTGAATGTGAGTATGAGTGTGGTGTATGTGTAATTGTTTAGCCTGTAGATCTACTAGTTGCGCCCTATAATGATAGGGTGTTTGATCGTGGCTGATATTGATGTTGTTGAGCAACGGTGTCATTCGTTGTGGAATGCCGCCTACGAGAGACAATGACATTGGTGTTTGTTGGTGGTTGAGTGATTGGTGGTATAGTCATAGTATTAGTGGTTGTATTTGTGTGTTGTGATTTAGTCAATGATAATGCGATAATTGAGTGAATTGATGTAATGTGATGTGGTGTGATGTGATGAGATGTGATGAGTATTCTGGTTTTCGATGTGTTGATTGATTGTAAGATGATGTAGTAGTTTTAGTCAATGTTTGTTATATTTGTATTTGGTTATTTGTATTATTTGAGTGAGTGCTGTTGTAATTATATTAACGGTTTGTGAAGTTGTTTGTTTGTTTGTTTGTATGTTTGTTAGTTTGTGTGAATGTGAGTATGAGTGTGGTGTATGTGTAATTGTTTAGCCTGTAGATGTACTAGTTGCGCCCTATAATGATAGGGTGTTTGATCGTGGCTGATATTGATGTTGTTGAGCAACGGTGTCATTCGTTGTGGAATGCCGCCTACGAGAGACAATGACATTGGTGTTTGTTGGTGGTTGAGTGATTGGTGGTATAGTCATAGTATTAGTGGTTGTATTTGTGTGTTGTGATTTAGTCAATGATAATGCGATAATTGAGTGAATTGATGTAATGTGATGTGGTGTGATGTGATGAGATGTGATGAGTATTCTGGTTTTCGATGTGTTGATTGATTGTAAGATGATGTAGTAGTTTTAGTCAATGTTTGTTATATTTGTATTTGGTTATTTGTATTATTTGAGTGAGTGCTGTTGTAATTATATTAACGGTTTGTGAAGTTGTTTGTTTGTTTGTTTGTATGTTTGTTAGTTTGTGTGAATGTGAGTATGAGTGTGGTGTATGTGTAATTGTTTAGCCTGTAGATGTACTAGTTGCGCCCTATAATGATAGGGTGTTTGATCGTGGCTGATATTGATGTTGTTGAGCAACGGTGTCATTCGTTGTGGAATGCCGCCTACGAGAGACAATGACATTGGTGTTTGTTGGTGGTTGAGTGATTGGTGGTATAGTCATAGTATTAGTGGTTGTATTTGTGTGTTGTGATTTAGTCAATGATAATGCGATAATTGAGTGAATTGATGTAATGTGATGTGGTGTGATGTGATGAGATGTGATGAGTATTCTGGTTTTCGATGTGTTGATTGATTGTAAGATGATGTAGTAGTTTTAGTCAATGTTTGTTATATTTGTATTTGGTTATTTGTATTATTTGAGTGAGTGCTGTTGTAATTATATTAACGGTTTGTGAAGTTGTTTGTTTGTTTGTTTGTATGTTTGTTAGTTTGTGTGAATGTGAGTATGAGTGTGGTGTATGTGTAATTGTTTAGCCTGTAGATCTACTAGTTGCGCCCTATAATGATAGGGTGTTTGATCGTGGCTGATATTGATGTTGTTGAGCAACGGTGTCATTCGTTGTGGAATGCCGCCTACGAGAGACAATGACATTGGTGTTTGTTGGTGGTTGAGTGATTGGTGGTATAGTCATAGTATTAGTGGTTGTATTTGTGTGTTGTGATTTAGTCAATGATAATGCGATAATTGAGTGAATTGATGTAATGTGATGTGGTGTGATGTGATGAGATGTGATGTGTATTCTGGTTTTCGATGTGTTGATTGATTGTAAGATGATGTAGTAGTTTTAGTAAATGTTTGTTATATTTGTATTTGGTTATTTGTATTATTTGAGTGAGTGCTGTTGTAATTATATTAACGGTTTGTGAAGTTGTTTGTTTGTTTGTTTGTATGTTTGTTAGTTTGTGTGAATGTGAGTATGAGTGTGGTGTATGTGTAATTGTTTAGCCTGTAGATGTACTAGTTGCGCCCTATAATGATAGGGTGTTTGATCGTGGCTGATATTGATGTTGTTGAGCAACGGTGTCATTCGTTGTGGAATGCCGCCTACGAGAGACAATGACATTGGTGTTTGTTGGTGGTTGAGTGATTGGTGGTATAGTCATAGTATTAGTGGTTGTATTTGTGTGTTGTGATTTAGTCAATGATAATGCGAAAATTGATTGAATTGATGTAATGTAATGTGATGTGATGAGTATTTTGGTTTTCGATGTGTTGATTGATTGTAAGATGATGTAGTAGTTTTAGTCAATGTTTGTTATATTTGTATTTGGTTATTTGTATTATTTGAGTGAGTGCTGTTGTAATTATATTAACGGTTTGTGAAGTTGTTTGTTTGTTTGTTTGTATGTTTGTTAGTTTGTGTGAATGTGAGTATGAGTGTGGTGTATGTGTAATTGTTTAGCCTGTAGATCTACTAGTTGCGCCCTATAATGATAGGGTGTTTGATCGTGGCTGATATTGATGTTGTTGAGCAACGGTGTCATTCGTTGTGGAATGCCGCCTACGAGAGACAATGACATTGGTGTTTGTTGGTGGTTGAGTGATTGGTGGTATAGTCATAGTACTAGTAGTTGTATTTGTGTGTTGTGATTTAGTCAATGATAATGCGATAATTGAGTGAATTGATGTAATGTGATGTGGTGTGATGTGATGAGATGTGATGTGTATTTTGGTTTTCGATGTGTTGATTGATTGTAAGATGATGTAGTAGTTTTAGTAAATGTTTGTTATATTTGTATTTGGTTATTTGTATTATTTGAGTGAGTGCTGTTGTAATTATATTAACGGTTTGTGAAGTTGTTTGTTTGTTTGTTTGTATGTTTGTTAGTTTGTGTGAATGTGAGTATGAGTGTGGTGTATGTGTAATTGTTTAGCCTGTAGATGTACTAGTTGCGCCCTATAATGATAGGGTGTTTGATCGTGGCTGATATTGATGTTGTTGAGCAACGGTGTCATTCGTTGTGGAATGCCGCCTACGAGAGACAATGACATTGGTGTTTGTTGGTGGTTGAGTGATTGGTGGTATAGTCATAGTATTAGTGGTTGTATTTGTGTGTTGTGATTTAGTCAATGATAATGCGAAAATTGGTTGAATTGATGTAATGTGATGTGGTGTGATGTGATGAGATGTGATGTGTATTCTGGTTTTCGATGTGTTGATTGATTGTAAGATGATGTAGTAGTTTTAGTAAATGTTTGTTATATTTGTATTTGGTTATTTGTATTATTTGAGTGAGTGCTGTTGTAATTATATTAACGGTTTGTGAAGTTGTTTGTTTGTTTGTTTGTATGTTTGTTAGTTTGTGTGAATGTGAGTATGAGTGTGGTGTATGTGTAATTGTTTAGCCTGTAGATCTACTAGTTGCGCCCTATAATGATAGGGTGTTTGATCGTGGCTGATATTGATGTTGTTGAGCAACGGTGTCATTCGTTGTGGAATGCCGCCTACGAGAGACAATGACATTGGTGTTTGTTGGTGGTTGAGTGATTGGTGGTATAGTCATAGTATTAGTGGTTGTATTTGTGTGTTGTGATTTAGTCAATGATAATGCGATAATTGAGTGAATTGATGTAATGTGATGTGGTGTGATGTGATGAGATGTGATGAGTATTCTGGTTTTCGATGTGTTGATTGATTGTAAGATGATGTAGTAGTTTTAGTCAATGTTTGTTATATTTGTATTTGGTTATTTGTATTATTTGAGTGAGTGCTGTTGTAATTATATTAACGGTTTGTGAAGTTGTTTGTTTGTTTGTTTGTATGTTTGTTAGTTTGTGTGAATGTGAGTATGAGTGTGGTGTATGTGTAATTGTTTAGCCTGTAGATGTACTAGTTGCGCCCTATAATGATAGGGTGTTTGATCGTGGCTGATATTGATGTTGTTGAGCAACGGTGTCATTCGTTGTGGAATGCCGCCTACGAGAGACAATGACATTGGTGTTTGTTGGTGGTTGAGTGATTGGTGGTATAGTCATAGTATTAGTGGTTGTATTTGTGTGTTGTGATTTAGTCAATGATAATGCGAAAATTGATTGAATTGATGTAATGTGATGTGGTGTGATGTGATGAGATGTGATGAGTATTCTGGTTTTCGATGTGTTGATTGATTGTAAGATGATGTAGTAGTTTTAGTCAATGTTTGTTATATTTGTATTTGGTTATTTGTATTATTTGAGTGAGTGCTGTTGTAATTATATTAACGGTTTGTGAAGTTGTTTGTTTGTTTGTTTGTTTGTATGTTTGTTAGTTTGTGTGAATGTGAGTATGAGTGTGGTGTATGTGTAATTGTTTAGCCTGTAGATCTACTAGTTGCGCCCTATAATGATAGGGTGTTTGATCGTGGCTGATATTGATGTTGTTGAGCAACGGTGTCATTCGTTGTGGAATGCCGCCTACGAGAGACAATGACATTGGTGTTTGTTGGTGGTTGAGTGATTGGTGGTATAGTCATAGTATTAGTGGTTGTATTTGTGTGTTGTGATTTAGTCAATGATAATGCGAAAATTGATTGAATTGATGTAATGTGATGTGATGTGATGTGATGAGATGTGATGAGTATTTTGGTTTTCGATGTGTTGATTGATTGTAAGATGATGTAGTAGTTTTAGTCAATGTTTGTTATATTTGTATTTGGTTATTTGTATTATTTGAGTGAGTGCTGTTGTAATTATATTAACGGTTTGTGAAGTTGTTTGTTTGTTTGTTTGTATGTTTGTTAGTTTGTGTGAATGTGAGTATGAGTGTGGTGTATGTGTAATTGTTTAGCCTGTAGATCTACTAGTTGCGCCCTATAATGATAGGGTGTTTGATCGTGGCTGATATTGATGTTGTTGAGCAACGGTGTCATTCGTTGTGGAATGCCGCCTACGAGAGACAATGACATTGGTGGTTGAGTGATTGGTGGTATGGTCATTGTATTCGTGGTTGTGTTTGTGTGTTGTGATTTAGTCAATGATAATACGAAAATTGATTGAATTGATGTAATGTGATGTGATGTGATGTGATGTGATGTGATGTGTATTCTGGTTTTCGATGTGTTGATTGATTGTAAGATGATGTAGTAGTTTTAGTCAATGTTTGTTATATTTGTATTTGGTTATTTGTATTAGTTGAGTGAGTGCTGTTGTAATTATATTAACGGTTTGTGAAGTTGTTTGTTTGTTTGTTTGTTTGTATGTTTGTTAGTTTGTGTGAATGTGAGTATGAGTGTGGTGTATGTGTAATTGTTTAGCCTGTAGATCTACTAGTTGCGCCCTATAATGATAGGGTGTTTGATCGTGGCTGATATTGATGTTGTTGAGCAACGGTGTCATTCGTTGTGGAATGCCGCCTACGAGAGACAATGACATTGGTGTTTGTTGGTGGTTGAGTGATTGGTGGTATGGTCATTGTATTCGTGGTTGTGTTTGTGTGTTGTGATTTAGTCAATGATAATGCGAAAATTGATTGAATTGATGTAATGTGATGTGATGTGATGTGTATTCTGGTTTTCGATGTGTTGATTGATTGTAAGATGATGTAGTAGTTTTAGTAAATGTTTGTTATATTTGTATTTGGTTATTTGTATTATTTGAGTGAGTGCTGTTGTAATTATATTAACGGTTTGTGAAGTTGTTTGTTTGTATGTTTGTTAGTTTGTGTGAATGTGAGTATGAGTGTGGTGTATGTGTAATTGTTTAGCCTGTAGATCTACTAGTTGCGCCCTATAATGATAGGGTGTTTGATCGTGGCTGATATTGATGTTGTTGAGCAACGGTGTCATTCGTTGTGGAATGCCGCCTACGAGAGACAATGACATTGGTGTTTGTTGGTGGTTGAGTGATTGGTGGTATGGTCATTGTATTCGTGGTTGTGTTTGTGTGTTGTGATTTAGTCAATGATAATGCGAAAATTAATTGAATTGATGTAATGTGATGTGATGTGATGAGATGTGATGAATATTTTGGTTATCGATGTGTTGATTGATTGTAAGATGATGTAGTAGTTTTAGTCAATGTTTGTTATATTTGTATTTGGTTATTTGTATTAGTTGAGTGAGTGCTGTTGTAATTATATTAACGGTTTGTGAAGTTGTTTGTTTGTTTGTTTGTTTGTATGTTTGTTAGTTTGTGTGAATGTGAGTATGAGTGTGGTGTATGTGTAATTGTTTAGCCTGTAGATCTACTAGTTGCGCCCTATAATGATAGGGTGTTTGATCGTGGCTGATATTGATGTTGTTGAGCAACGGTGTCATTCGTTGTGGAATGCCGCCTACGAGAGACAATGACATTGGTGGTTGAGTGATTGGTGGTATGGTCATTGTATTCGTGGTTGTGTTTGTGTGTTGTGATTTAGTCAATGATAATGCGAAAATTGATTGAATTGATGTAATGTGATGTGATGTGATGAGATGTGATGAGTATTTTGGTTTTCGATGTGTTGATTGATTGTAAGATGATGTAGTAGTTTTAGTCAATGTTTGTTATATTTGTATTTGGTTATTTGTATTATTTGAGTGAGTGCTGTTGTAATTATATTAACGGTTTGTGAAGTTGTTTGTTTGTATGTTTGTTAGTTTGTGTGAATGTGAGTATGAGTGTGGTGTATGTGTAATTGTTTAGCCTGTAGATGTACTAGTTGCGCCCTATAATGATAGGGTGTTTGATCGTGGCTGATATTGATGTTGTTGAGCAACGGTGTCATTCGTTGTGGAATGTGTAGTGGCTGTGCTTCTATAATTAATCACCCTCGAACCGTTATCGTATAATCTTCAACGATGTTTGAAATCAGAAGGCAAAGAGAAGCAGCTACTACAGTTTATTTAGTAGATAATTCGGACCAGACAGCAGAGGCAAAATGAATGAGCAAGCGAACTACGATTGTAACAGTAGCAAGTAGCTGTGGTAGTAGTAGTAGTAGTTGTTGTTGTTGTAGTAAATGGGTGCAAATGTACACATATATATATGTATAGGAAAATGGATGAGTCAGCGAATAGATTAAGCAGTTAATAATGAAGCTAGCAGAATGAATACATGCGTAGGCGCTAAACAATGTTCAAGCGTATGTATTTCATACAAGCATTAATAATAAAGATAGTACAACAAGTTGTTATATCATGGATGACTTTGTCCACTAAATAAGTTAACAAAAAGGGCTTAACTGGGTTAAATGAAAATAAACCCATTAGCACGTGAGTCGCTATAATAGCTCCCCCCTGCAAACAAAGATATATGGAAAAATGTCTGTGTTTGCACAAAAAAATAGCAAACTGAGTAGGGTAGTTACAATCGTTTGAAACAAAATGGTTTGTACAAAATTAAGATGAAGTTGGTGTGTGCTGTACATTTGATTTGCGCCTGTCCGTGAGGTTACATAAAATAATAGCAAGAAATAGAAGGAATGTGGTACTGTCTTTACATTTTAAACAAAAATTATACGCATAAGTGTAAGGGTACATAAGATACGTTGAGTTCTATCGCGCATAACATGAGCTTAATAATGCATGCGTATACGATGAGGTAGAAGTTATAATTAATATTTAAAATAGTAGATTATTATTAATAGAAAATTGTAGCGACATAATGTTGGGGCCATCTTACTCTGCGGCCGGATCTTGTTGTTATCGGAGTCTTGTCTTTTTGTTGCATTAACGTTGTTGATTTTTGGGACTCGTGTTTCGCTGGTGTGACCATCTTAGATGAGTCTGTACTTGTTGATTGATTATCGCTATCGATGAAAGCTGGCTTTACTCGATCGATGCTAATTACATCTGTCTTCCCAGCTTTTTCTATGGTAACCGTTTTATTTGTCCTCTCTATCACTTTAAATGGTCCGTCGTAAGTCGGTTGAAGAGGTGGTTGTATTTTATCTCTTCTGATGAATACGTGAGAGCTGTTATGCAGTTCCTGTGGTATGAATACCCGTCGTTGTTGTGGTCTGGGAGGTGTTATTTTTAAATCGCTCATGTGCTTTCTCAGGCGTTGCACATAGCCGGTTACATCAGTCGGGACATTTTTACTTGAAGTGAAGAATTCTCCGGGTAATCGTAAAGTAGTTCCGTAAACTAACTCGGCTGGACAACACCCCATGTCTTGTTTAATTGTTGCTCTTAGAGCTAACATTACTAGTGGAAGTTTATGAGACCAATCGTTGTTAACGATGACGGCTGTAAGGGACGCTTTTAATTGCCTATGTAGGCGTTCAACCATTCCGTTTGCCATTGGATGGTACGACGTCGTTCGGATTCGTTTAATACCGAGGAGTTCAGTAAGCTGCTGAAAGAGTCGACTTTCGAATTGTGCTCCTCTATCCGTTGTGATAATCGTTGGTACACCGTAGTAAGAAATCCAATTTTCAACTAGGGTTTTAGCTACCGTTTCAGCTGAGGTGTCTTTTATCGGCACTGCTACAGGCCATCGTGTAAACCTATCGATGCATGTAAAGATATAGTTGTATCCATTTGAAACGGGCAGTGGTCCTACAATATCGATGTGTATATGTTCAAATCTAGTGTCTGGGTGCGAAAACGGACCTACTGCAGAGCTAGTATGACGATGTACCTTCACTTTTTGGCACTTCATGCATGCTTGTGTCCAATTACGTACATCGTGATTCATGTTTGTCCATACGAATCGTTCACTAATCAGCTTTATCGTGGCTTTTATTCCTGGGTGCGACATGTTGTGCATGCTTTCGAATATTTTGTGTCGCAACGTTTTCGGGATAAATGGTCGCGGTCGGCCTGTTGATGTATCGCAAATTACTTTCGTGTTACCAAACCGCACCTCTTCGAGTACTAATGATGTTGAACCTCCGGATCTGAGTTTATTTAGCTCGATGTCTCTCTCCTGCAACTTTGCTAGACCGTTATAATCAATTCCACTTGCCATAAGTGTGCTTATCGTTGCTCGTGACAATGCGTCGGCCACATCGTTTTCTTGTCCTTTAACGTACTGTATGTCGGACGTGAACTGTGAAATGAACTCTAGTTGTCGGATCTCTCTCGGGGAATAATTGTCTTGCTTTGCGCTTAATGCTTTCGTTAGCGGTTTGTGGTCTGTATAGACGGTAAAACTTATGCCCTCAACCATATGACGGAAGTGTTTTATTGCTAAGTAGATTGCTAACAATTCTCTTCCAAACGTACTATATCTCGTTTGGGTAGGATTTAATCTTTTCGAGAAAAATGAAAGCGGTTCCCATATGCCATTTACTAATTGTTGTAAAACGGCTCCTACCGCTACGTCTGATGCATCCGTCATGATAGCTAACGGTGTTTCGCTCTTTCGTCTAGTTAGTGTCACTTCTTTATTTAGTGCTTTTTTAGCGTTCTCGAATGCTTGAATCGCGTCTGGTGATAATTGGAATGTCCGTGCGTTTCCGCGTAATGCATCTGTTAGTGGTTGCAATATTGACGCGCAATTCGGGATAAATCGTCTGTAATAATTTATTAACCCGAGAAATCGGCGTAACTTTTTCCATGAGTCGGGTAGGGGATAATTTTTGATGGCGTCGACTTCTGTTGCTATTGGTGTGATGCCTTGAGAAGTTATATTGTGACCTAGGAACTGTAAAGATTCCTTTCCGAATTCACACTTCTCAATATTTATAGAAATACCATGTTCTCTGAGTCGTATAAATAATTGCCGTAGTTGTTGTATATGCTCATCTTTAGTGGTGCTAGCTACTAATAAATCGTCGATATACGCGTATACTCCAGGTAAACCTCGAATGACCTGGTCGATAAACCGTTGAAAGGTTTGTGCTGCGTTAGTCAGTCCAAAAGGCATACGCAGGAATTCATATAGCCCAAATGGGGTTGTTACTGCTGTCTTCGGTATGTCTTGTGGGGCAACAGGGATGTGGTAGTATGCTCTGACTAAGTCGATCTTCGAGAAGATAGTAGTGCCCTCAATACTGTAGGTGAAATCATGGATGTGCGGTATAGGGTATCTGTCAGCTACGGTTTGTTTGTTCAGTGCTCTGTAATCTCCACATGGCCTAACCTCTCCATTCTTTTTCGGGGCCATATGTAGCAGGGATGCCCATGGGCTGCTCGATGGCCTTATAATGCCTAGCTTCGTTAGCTTGTCGAATTCCTGTTTTGCGATGGCTAGTCTTTTGGGATCTAACCTTCTTGGTCTTGCTTTGATTGGTGGACCATTCGTTACGATGTGATGCTGAATAGAATGTTTGAGATCCGCTTTATTGTATGTTACGTTTACGAGTTCAGGGAACTCCCTTAACAACAATTTATATGGATCACCACGACTTTTATCTATCACAAGGTTCATTGAAACGGCTTCCGTAAGTATTCCTCTTATCGAAGTGGTTTGACTGCCGTTTATAAGTCTGTGTCGTCTCGAGTCTACTAGCAGGTCAAAGTTACATAAGAAATCTATGCCTATTATGGGCATCGATACGTCTGCTATGACAAAGTTCCAACGGTATGAAGCGCCACGTCCAAAATCTAGGAACAATTTCCGTTTACCATATGTCTTAATATCTGATTTGTTTGCTGCTCTTAGCACTAATGACGGATTAATGTTTTTTCTTTCCTCGTTAAATGGAGGTACTACGCTAATTTCCGCTCCAGTGTCAACTAAGAATTGTGCGCCAGTGGTTCGGTCTTGTATATAAAAGAGGCGACTATTTTCAGGCATTATGTGCGTTGATGCCGTTGCCATTGATACTCGTGGGTATCGGTTACTAGCCCTGTTAAATCTACAAGGTTGTAGGCACTTTCTAGCCCTGTAGCCAAACATTTGATGATACCAACATATCGCGGGAGTTGTGCGTCGTCTAGAAGTTGACCGGGTCCTTTCACGCGAGCGATCTCGCGATGACCTTCGTGGCTTTTCTCTCTGCGTTAATTCTGTGAGTTTGCGGCATAAAACATTTATTTCCTTCTGTAGAGTATCAAGTCTATCGTCTACCGTCACATTGTGTAGTGGAGGGCTTGCTTGCTTGCTTCTTTCGTATATTCTATCGGCTATCTTTGCTATATTGTCTAAATCAGCATCCGTATCTCCCACAGCCAGGATCTGCTGTATTTTTGCCGGGAGTCGGCGGAGCCACAGTTGATAAAAGAGATTATTGTCAATGTGTCTATCGCCAAGTAGACTTTTCATATAATTTTTTAGTTGTGATGGGGTTCTATCTCCAATTTGTACTTGGCTAAGGAGTTGTTCGACGGCTTGTTGGTCACTGAGAGAGAGAGTTTTAATTACTGCCTCTTTTAGGACGTCGTATGGTTTCTCTGTGTCTGGTTTTGCTAGTGCCTCTCGAACGCTGTCAGCTACTTCGTCTGGGAGTAGTGTGCTTGTCAGGCCGAACTTATCCTTTTGCAAAAGAATGCGGTTAGCGAGAAAATAATTTTCAAGTCTTATAAACCAGAGTTTTGGGTCTGTTATTTTAAAAGAAGGGGCAGGGAGGTTAAGAGACCTCACGGACGAGGCTTGCTGTACGCTTGAAACTGTGTTTTCATAAGACATGCTTATAAAAATTAAGTAGCACACGAAAATAACTTAACAGTCACAAGGAAAAATAGGTGGGCAAAAACAATGATAATAAAAAAATGGCACAATTTATAAAATGGAACAGACTTACTAAATTGCACCAATATATCAATTGTTTATGGATAATTGTTGCTTATTATGATTATAATCGTCACGTTTAATAATGTTTGCGAAATAATGTAAGTGTAATTAGAATAATAATATAAATCCACAGTTGTAATTATAGTTCATTTGATAATCCAAATTGAGATGAAAAGAATCGGATTTTTGAGATTTGATTATTTCGCCAAAATTCGCTTTCCGTTCTCACGTCGGGATTACCAATTCTGTAGTGGCTGTGCTTCTATAATTAATCACCCTCGAACCGTTATCGTATAATCTTCAACGATGTTTGAAATCAGAAGGCAAAGAGAAGCAGCTACTACAGTTTATTTAGTAGATAATTCGGACCAGACAGCAGAGAGGCAAAATGAATGAGCAAGCGAACTACGATTGTAACAGTAGCAAGTAGCTGTGGTAGTAGTAGTAGTAGTTGTTGTTGTTGTAGTAAATGGGTGCAAATGTACACATATATATATGTATAGGAAAATGGATGAGTCAGCGAATAGATTAAGCAGTTAATAATGAAGCTAGCAGAATGAATACATGCGTAGGCGCTAAACAATGTTCAAGCGTATGTATTTCATACAAGCATTAATAATAAAGATAGTACAACAAGTTGTTATATCATGGATGACTTTGTCCACTAAATAAGTTAACAAAAAGGGCTTAACAGGGTTAAATGAAAATAAACCCATTAGCACGTGAGTCGCTATAAATGCCGCCTACGAGAGACAATGACATTGGTGTTTGTTGGTGGTTGAGTGATTGGTGGTATAGTCATAGTATTAGTGGTTGTATTTGTGTGTTGTGATTTAGTCAATGATAATGCGAAAATTGGTTGAATTGATGTAATGTGATGTGATGTGATGAGATGTGATGAATATTTTGGTTTTCGATGTGTTGATTGATTGTAAGATTGTGTAGTAGTTTTAGTCAATGTTTGTTATATTTGTATTTGGTTATTTGTATTATTTGAGTGAGTGCTGTTGTAATTATACTAACGGTTTGTGAAGTTGTTTGTTTGTATGTTTGTTAGTTTGTGTGAATGTGAGTATGAGTGTGGTGTATGTGTAATTGTTTAGCCTGTAGATCTACTAGTTGCGCCCTATAATGATAGGGTGTTTGATCGTGGCTGATATTGATGTTGTTGAGCAACGGTGTCATTCGTTGTGGAATGCCGCCTACGAGAGACAATGACATTGGTGGTTGAGTGATTGGTGGTATGGTCATTGTATTCGTGGTTGTGTTTGTGTGTTGTGATTTAGTCAATGATAATACGAAAATTGATTGAATTGATGTAATGTGATGTGATGTGATGAGATGTGATGAATATTTTGGTTTTCGATGTGTTGATTGATTGTAAGATTGTGTAGTAGTTTTAGTCAATGTTTGTTATATTTGTATTTGGTTATTTGTATTATTTGAGTGAGTGCTGTTGTAATTATACTAACGGTTTGTGAAGTTGTTTGTTTGTATGTTTGTTAGTTTGTGTGAATGTGAGTATGAGTGTGGTGTATGTGTAATTGTTTAGCCTGTAGATCTACTAGTTGCGCCCTATAATGATAGGGTGTTTGATCGTGGCTGATATTGATGTTGTTGAGCAACGGTGTCATTCGTTGTGGAATGCCGCCTACGAGAGACAATGACATTGGTGTTTGTTGGTGGTTGAGTGATTGGTGGTATGGTCATTATATTCGGGGTTGTGTTTGTGTGTTGTGATTTAGTCAATGATAATGCGAAAATTGATTGAATTAATGTGATGTGATGAGATGTGATGAGTATTTTGGTTTTCGATGTGTTGATTGATTGTAAGATGATGTAGTAGTTTTAGTCAATGTTTGTTATATTTGTATTTGGTTATTTGTATTATTTGAGTGAGTGCTGTTGTAATTATATTAACGGTTTGTGAAGTTGTTTGTTTGTTTGTTTGTATGTTTGTTAGTTTGTGTGAATGTGAGTATGAGTGTGGTGTATGTGTAATTGTTTAGCCTGTAGATCTACTAGTTGCGCCCTATAATGATAGGGTGTTTGATCGTGGCTGATATTGATGTTGTTGAGCAACGGTGTCATTCGTTGTGGAATGCCGCCTACGAGAGACAATGACATTGGTGTTTGTTGGTGGTTGAGTGATTGGTGGTATAGTCATAGTATTAGTGGTTGTATTTGTGTGTTGTGATTTAGTCAATGATAATGCGATAATTGATTGAATTGATGTAATGTGATGTGATGTGATGAGTATTTTGGTTTTCGATGTGTTGATTGATTGTAAGATGATGTAGTAGTTTTAGTCAATGTTTGTTATATTTGTATTTGGTTATTTGTATTATTTGAGTGAGTGCTGTTGTAATTATATTAACGGTTTGTGAAGTTGTTTGTTTGTTTGTTTGTTTGTATGTTTGTTAGTTTGTGTGAATGTGAGTATGAGTGTGGTGTATGTGTAATTGTTTAGCCTGTAGATCTACTAGTTGCGCCCTATAATGATAGGGTGTTTGATCGTGGCTGATATTGATGTTGTTGAGCAACGGTGTCATTCGTTGTGGAATGCCGCCTACGAGAGACAATGACATTGGTGTTTGTTGGTGGTTGAGTGATTGGTGTTATGGTCACTATATTCGTGGTTGTGTTTGTGTGTTGTGATTTAGTCAATGATAATGCGAAAATTGATTGAATTAATGTTATGTGATGAGATGTGATGAGTATTTTGGTTTTCGATGTGTTGATTGATTGTAAGATGATGTAGTAGTTTTAGTCAATGTTTGTTATATTTCTATTTGGTTATTTGTATTATTTGAGTGAGTGCTGTTGTAATTATATTAACGGTTTGTGAAGTTGTTTGTTTGTTTGTTTGTTTGTTTGTATGTTTGTTAGTTTGTGTGAATGTGAGTATGAGTGTGGTGTATGTGTAATTGTTTAGCCTGTAGATCTACTAGTTGCGCCCTATAATGATAGGGTGTTTGATCGTGGCTGATATTGATGTTGTTGAGCAACGGTGTCATTCGTTGTGGAATGCCGCCTACGAGAGACAATGACATTGGTGTTTGTTGGTGGTTGAGTGATTGGTGGTATAGTCATAGTATTAGTGGTTGTATTTGTGTGTTGTGATTTAGTCAATGATAATGCGAAAATTGGTTGAATTGATGTAATGTGATGTGATGTGATGAGTATTTTGGTTTTCGATGTGTTGATTGATTGTAAGATGATGTAGTAGTTTTAGTCAATGTTTGTTATATTTGTATTTGGTTATTTGTATTATTTGAGTGAGTGCTGTTGTAATTATATTAACGGTTTGTGAAGTTGTTTGTTTGTTTGTTTGTTTGTATGTTTGTTAGTTTGTGTGAATGTGAGTATGAGTGTGGTGTATGTGTAATTGTTTAGCCTGTAGATCTACTAGTTGCGCCCTATAATGATAGGGTGTTTGATCGTGGCTGATATTGATGTTGTTGAGCAACGGTGTCATTCGTTGTGGAATGCCGCCTACGAGAGACAATGACATTGGTGTTTGTTGGTGGTTGAGTGATTGGTGGTATAGTCATAGTATTAGTGGTTGTATTTGTGTGTTGTGATTTAGTCAATGATAATGCGATAATTGATTGAATTAATGTGATGTGATGAGATGTGATGAGTATTTTGGTTTTCGATGTGTTGATTGATTGTAAGATGATGTAGTAGTTTTAGTCAATGTTTGTTATATTTGTATTTGGTTATTTGTATTATTTGAGTGAGTGCTGTTGTAATTATATTAACGGTTTGTGAAGTTGTTTGTTTGTTTGTTTGTTTGTATGTTTGTTAGTTTGTGTGAATGTGAGTATGAGTGTGGTGTATGTGTAATTGTTTAGCCTGTAGATGTACTAGTTGCGCCCTATAATGATAGGGTGTTTGATCGTGGCTGATATTGATGTTGTTGAGCAACGGTGTCATTCGTTGTGGAATGCCGCCTACGAGAGACAATGACATTGGTGTTTGTTGGTGGTTGAGTGATTGGTGGTATAGTCATAGTATTAGTGGTTGTATTTGTGTGTTGTGATTTAGTCAATGATAATGCGAAAATTGGTTGAATTGATGTAATGTGATGTGATGTGATGAGATGTGATGAGTATTTTGGTTTTCGATGTGTTGATTGATTGTAAGATGATGTAGTAGTTTTAGTCAATGTTTGTTATATTTGTATTTGGTTATTTGTATTATTTGAGTGAGTGCTGTTGTAATTATACTAACGGTTTGTGAAGTTGTTTGTTTGTATGTTTGTTAGTTTGTGTGAATGTGAGTATGAGTGTGGTGTATGTGTAATTGTTTAGCCTGTAGATCTACTAGTTGCGCCCTATAATGATAGGGTGTTTGATCGTGGCTGATATTGATGTTGTTGAGCAACGGTGTCATTCGTTGTGGAATGCCGCCTACGAGAGACAATGACATTGGTGTTTGTTGGTGGTTGAGTGATTGGTGGTATGGTCATTATATTCGTGGTTGTGTTTGTGTGTTGTGATTTAGTCAATGATAATGCGAAAATTGATTGAATTAATGTTATGTGATGAGATGTGATGAGTATTTTGGTTTTCGATGTGTTGATTGATTGTAAGATGATGTAGTAGTTTTAGTCAATGTTTGTTATATTTGTATTTGGTTATTTGTATTATTTGAGTGAGTGCTGTTGTAATTATATTAACGGTTTGTGAAGTTGTTTGTTTGTTTGTTTGTATGTTTGTTAGTTTGTGTGAATGTGAGTATGAGTGTGGTGTATGTGTAATTGTTTAGCCTGTAGATCTACTAGTTGCGCCCTATAATGATAGGGTGTTTGATCGTGGCTGATATTGATGTTGTTGAGCAACGGTGTCATTCGTTGTGGAATGCCGCCTACGAGAGACAATGACATTGGTGTTTGTTGGTGGTTGAGTGATTGGTGGTATAGTCATAGTATTAGTGGTTGTATTTGTGTGTTGTGATTTAGTCAATGATAATGCGAAAATTGGTTGAATTGATGTAATGTGATGTGATGTGATGAGTATTTTGGTTTTCGATGTGTTGATTGATTGTAAGATGATGTAGTAGTTTTAGTCAATGTTTGTTATATTTGTATTTGGTTATTTGTATTAGTTGAGTGAGTGCTGTTGTAATTATATTAACGGTTTGTGAAGTTGTTTGTTTGTTTGTTTGTTTGTATGTTTGTTAGTTTGTGTGAATGTGAGTATGAGTGTGGTGTATGTGTAATTGTTTAGCCTGTAGATCTACTAGTTGCGCCCTATAATGATAGGGTGTTTGATCGTGGCTGATATTGATGTTGTTGAGCAACGGTGTCATTCGTTGTGGAATGCCGCCTACGAGAGACAATGACATTGGTGGTTGAGTGATTGGTGGTATGGTCATTGTATTCGTGGTTGTGTTTGTGTTTTGTGATTTAGTCAATGATAATACGAAAATTGATTGAATTGATGTAATGTGATGTGATGTGATGTGTATTCTGGTTTTCGATGTGTTGATTGATTGTAAGATGATGTAGTAGTTTTAGTAAATGTTTGTTATATTTGTATTTGGTTATTTGTATTATTTGAGTGAGTGCTGTTGTAATTATATTAACGGTTTGTGAAGTTGTTTATTTGTTTGTTTGTATGTTTGTTAGTTTGTGTGAATGTGAGTATGAGTGTGGTGTATGTGTAATTGTTTAGCCTGTAGATCTACTAGTTGCGCCCTATAATGATAGGGTGTTTGATCGTGGCTGATATTGATGTTGTTGAGCAACGGTGTCATTCGTTGTGGAATGCCGCCTACGAGAGACAATGACATTGGTGTTTGTTGGTGGTTGAGTGATTGGTGGTATAGTCATAGTATTAGTGGTTGTATTTGTGTGTTGTGATTTAGTCAATGATAATGCGAAAATTGGTTGAATTGATGTAATGTGATGTGATGTGATGTGTATTCTGGTTTTCGATGTGTTGATTGATTGTAAGATGATGTAGTAGTTTTAGTAAATGTTTGTTATATTTGTATTTGGTTATTTGTATTATTTGAGTGAGTGCTGTTGTAATTATATTAACGGTTTGTGAAGTTGTTTGTTTGTTTGTTTGTATGTTTGTTAGTTTGTGTGAATGTGAGTATGAGTGTGGTGTATGTGTAATTGTTTAGCCTGTAGATGTACTAGTTGCGCCCTATAATGATAGGGTGTTTGATCGTGGCTGATATTGATGTTGTTGAGCAACGGTGTCATTCGTTGTGGAATGCCGCCTACGAGAGACAATGACATTGGTGTTTGTTGGTGGTTGAGTGATTGGTGGTATGGTCATAGTACTAGTAGTTGTATTTGTGTGTTGTGATTTAGTCAATGATAATGCGAAAATTGGTTGAATTGATGTGATGTGATGAGATGTGATGAGTATTTTGGTTTTCGATGTGTTGATTGATTGTAAGATGATGTAGTAGTTTTAGTAAATGTTTGTTATATTTGTATTTGGTTATTTGTATTAGTTGAGTGAGTGCTGTTGTAATTATATTAACGGTTTGTGAAGTTGTTTGTTTGTTTGTTTGTATGTTTGTTAGTTTGTGTGAATGTGAGTATGAGTGTGGTGTATGTGTAATTGTTTAGCCTGTAGATCTACTAGTTGCGCCCTATAATGATAGGGTGTTTGATCGTGGCTGATATTGATGTTGTTGAGCAACGGTGTCATTCGTTGTGGAATGCCGCCTACGAGAGACAATGACATTGGTGTTTGTTGGTGGTTGAGTGATTGGTGGTATGGTCATTGTATTCGTGGTTGTGTTTGTGTGTTGTGATTTAGTCAATGATAATGCGAAAATTGATTGAATTAATGTAATGTGATGAGATGTGATGAGTATTTTGGTTTTCGATGTGTTGATTGATTGTAAGATGATGTAGTAGTTTTAGTCAATGTTTGTTATATTTGTATTTGGTTATTTGTATTAGTTGAGTGAGTGCTGTTGTAATTATATTAACGGTTTGTGAAGTTGTTTGTTTGTTTGTTTGTATGTTTGTTAGTTTGTGTGAATGTGAGTATGAGTGTGGTGTATGTGTAATTGTTTAGCCTGTAGATCTACTAGTTGCGCCCTATAATGATAGGGTGTTTGATCGTGGCTGATATTGATGTTGTTGAGCAACGGTGTCATTCGTTGTGGAATGCCGCCTACGAGAGACAATGACATTGGTGTTTGTTGGTGGTTGAGTGATTGGTGGTATGGTCATAGTACTAGTAGTTGTATTTGTGTGTTGTGATTTAGTCAATGATAATGCGAAAATTGATTGAATTAATGTAATGTGATGAGATGTGATGAGTATTTTGGTTTTCGATGTGTTGATTGATTGTAAGATGATGTAGTAGTTTTAGTAAATGTTTGTTATATTTGTATTTGGTTATTTGTATTATTTGAGTGAGTGCTGTTGTAATTATATTAACGGTTTGTGAAGTTGTTTGTTTGTTTGTTTGTTTGTATGTTTGTTAGTTTGTGTGAATGTGAGTATGAGTGTGGTGTATGTGTAATTGTTTAGCCTGTAGATGTACTAGTTGCGCCCTATAATGATATGGTGTTTGATCGTGGCTGATATTGATGTTGTTGAGCAACGGTGTCATACGTTGTGGAATGCCGCCTACGAGAGACAATGACATTGGTGGTTGAGTGATTGGTGGTATGGTCATTGTATTCGTGGTTGTGTTTGTGTGTTGTGATTTAGTCAATGATAATACGAAAATTGATTGAATTGATGTAATGTGATGTGATGTGATGTGATGTGATGTGATGTGATGTGTATTCTGGTTTTCGATGTGTTGATTGATTGTAAGATGATGTAGTAGTTTTAGTAAATGTTTGTTATATTTGTATTTGGTTATTTGTATTATTTGAGTGAGTGCTGTTGTAATTATATTAACGGTTTGTGAAGTTGTTTGTTTGTTTGTTTGTATGTTTGTTAGTTTGTGTGAATGTGAGTATGAGTGTGGTGTATGTGTAATTGTTTAGCCTGTAGATGTACTAGTTGCGCCCTATAATGATAGGGTGTTTGATCGTGGCTGATATTGATGTTGTTGAGCAACGGTGTCATTCGTTGTGGAATGCCGCCTACGAGAGACAATGACATTGGTGTTTGTTGGTGGTTGAGTGATTGGTGGTATAGTCATTGTATTCGTGGTTGTGTTTGTGTGTTGTGATTTAGTCAATGATAATGCGAAAATTGATTGAATTGATGTAATGTGATGAGATGTGATGTGATGAGATGTGATGAGTATTTTGGTTTTCGATGTGTTCATTGATTGTAAGATGGTGCAGTAGTTTTAGTAAATGTTTGTTATATTTGTATTTGGTTATTTGTATTAGTTGAGTGAGTGCTGTTGTAATTATATTAACGGTTTGTGAAGTTGTTTGTTTGTTTGTTTGTATGTTTGTTAGTTTGTGTGAATGTGAGTATGAGTGTGGTGTATGTGTAATTGTTTAGCCTGTAGATCTACTAGTTGCGCCCTATAATGATAGGGTGTTTGATCGTGGCTGATATTGATGTTGTTGAGCAACGGTGTCATTCGTTGTGGAATGCCGCCTACGAGAGACAATGACATTGGTGTTTGTTGGTGGTTGAGTGATTGGTGGTATAGTCATAGTATTAGTGGTTGTATTTGTGTGTTGTAATTTAGTCAATGATAATGCGATAATTGAGTGAATTGATGTATTGTGATGTGGTGTGATGTGATGAGATGTGATGAGTATTCTGGTTATCGATGTGTTGATTGATTGTAAGATGATGTAGTAGTTTTAGTCAATGTTTGTTATATTTGTATTTGGTTATTTGTATTATTTGAGTGAGTGCTGTTGTAATTATACTAACGGTTTGTGAAGTTGTTTGTTTGTTTGTTTGTTTGTATGTTTGTTAGTTTGTGTGAATGTGAGTATGAGTGTGGTGTATGTGTAATTCTTTAGCCTGTAGATGTACTAGTTGCGCCCTATAATGATAGGGTGTTTGATCGTGGCTGATATTGATGTTGTTGAGCAACGGTGTCATTCGTTGTGGAATGCCGCCTACGAGAGACAATGACATTGGTGTTTGTTGGTGGTTGAGTGATTGGTGCTATAGTCATAGTACTAGTAGTTGTATTTGTGTGTTGTGATTTAGTCAATGATAATGCGATAATTGATTGAATTGATGTAATGTGATGTGGTGTGATGTGATGAGATGTGATGTGTATTCTGGTTTTCGATGTGTAGATTGATTGTAAGATGATGTAGTAGTTTTAGTAAATGTTTGTTATATTTGTATTTGGTTATTTTTATTATTTGAGTGAGTGCTGTTGTAATTATACTAACGATTTGTGAAGTTGTTTGTTTGTATGTTTGTTAGTTTGTGTGAATGTGAGTATGAGTGTGGTGTATGTGTAATTGTTTAGCCTGTAGATCTACTAGTTGCGCCCTATAATGATAGGGTGTTTGATCGTGGCTGATATTGATGTTGTTGAGCAACGGTGTCATTCGTTGTGGAATGCCGCCTACGAGAGACAATGACATTGGTGTTTGAGTGATTGGTGGTATGGTCATTGTATTCGTGGTTGTGTTTGTGTGTTGTGATTTAGTCAATGATAATGCGAAGATTGGTTGAATTGATGTGATGTGATGAGATGTGATGAGTATTTTGGTTTTCGATGTGTTGATTGATTGTAAGATGATGTAGTAGTTTTAGTCAATGTTTGTTATATTTGTATTTGGTTATTTGTATTAGTTGAGTGAATGCTGTTGTAATTATATTAACGGTTTGTGAAGTTGTTTGTTTGTTTGTTTGTATGTTTGTTAGTTTGTGTGAATGTGAGTATGAGTGTGGTGTATGTGTAATTGTTTAGCCTGTAGATGTACTAGTTGCGCCCTATAATGATAGGGTGTTTGATCGTGGCTGATATTGATGTTGTTGAGCAACGGTGTCATTCGTTGTGGAATGCCGCCTACGAGAGACAATGACATTGGTGTTTGTTGGTGGTTGAGTGATTGGTGGTATAGTCATAGTATTAGTGGTTGTATTTGTGTGTTGTAATTTAGTCAATGATAATGCGATAATTGAGTGAATTGATGTATTGTGATGTGGTGTGATGTGATGAGATGTGATGAGTATTCTGGTTATCGATGTGTTGATTGATTGTAAGATGATGTAGTAGTTTTAGTAAATGTTTGTTATATTTGTATTTGGTTATTTGTATTATTTGAGTGAGTGCTGTTGTAATTATATTAACGGTTTGTGAAGTTGTTTGTTTGTTTGTTTGTATGTTTGTTAGTTTGTGTGAATGTGAGTATGAGTGTGGTGTATGTGTAATTGTTTAGCCTGTAGATGTACTAGTTGCGCCCTATAATGATAGGGTGTTTGATCGTGGCTGATATTGATGTTGTTGAGCAACGGTGTCATTCGTTGTGGAATGCCGCCTACGAGAGACAATGACATTGGTGTTTGTTGGTGGTTGAGTGATTGGTGGTATGGTCATTGTATTCGTGGTTGTGTTTGTGTGTTGTGATTTAGTCAATGATAATGCGAAAATTGATTGAATTGATGTAATGTGATGAGATGTGATGTGATGAGATGTGATGAGTATTTTGGTTTTCGATGTGTTCATTGATTGTAAGATGGTGCAGTAGTTTTAGTAAATGTTTGTTATATTTGTATTTGGTTATTTGTATTAGTTGAGTGAGTGCTGTTGTAATTATATTAACGGTTTGTGAAGTTGTTTGTTTGTTTGTTTGTATGTTTGTTAGTTTGTGTGAATGTGAGTATGAGTGTGGTGTATGTGTAATTGTTTAGCCTGTAGATCTACTAGTTGCGCCCTATAATGATAGGGTGTTTGATCGTGGCTGATATTGATGTTGTTGAGCAACGGTGTCATTCGTTGTGGAATGCCGCCTACGAGAGACAATGACATTGGTGTTTGTTGGTGGTTGAGTGATTGGTGGTATAGTCATAGTATTAGTGGTTGTATTTGTGTGTTGTGATTTAGTCAATGATAATGCGATAATTGAGTGAATTGATGTATTGTGATGTGGTGTGATGTGATGAGATGTGATGAGTATTCTGGTTATCGATGTGTTGATTGATTGTAAGATGATGTAGTAGTTTTAGTCAATGTTTGTTATATTTGTATTTGGTTATTTGTATTATTTGAGTGAGTGCTGTTGTAATTATACTAACGGTTTGTGAAGTTGTTTGTTTGTTTGTTTGTTTGTATGTTTGTTAGTTTGTGTGAATGTGAGTATGAGTGTGGTGTATGTGTAATTGTTTAGCCTGTAGATGTACTAGTTGCGCCCTATAATGATAGGGTGTTTGATCGTGGCTGATATTGATGTTGTTGAGCAACGGTGTCATTCGTTGTGGAATGCCGCCTACGAGAGACAATGACATTGGTGTTTGTTGGTGGTTGAGTGATTGGTGCTATAGTCATAGTACTAGTAGTTGTATTTGTGTGTTGTGATTTAGTCAATGATAATGCGATAATTGATTGAATTGATGTAATGTGATGTGGTGTGATGTGATGAGATGTGATGTGTATTCTGGTTTTCGATGTGTTGATTGATTGTAAGATGATGTAGTAGTTTTAGTAAATGTTTGTTATATTTGTATTTGGTTATTTGTATTATTTGAGTGAGTGCTGTTGTAATTATACTAACGGTTTGTGAAGTTGTTTGTTTGTATGTTTGTTAGTTTGTGTGAATGTGAGTATGAGTGTGGTGTATGTGTAATTGTTTAGCCTGTAGATCTACTAGTTGCGCCCTATAATGATAGGGTGTTTGATCGTGGCTGATATTGATGTTGTTGAGCAACGGTGTCATTCGTTGTGGAATGCCGCCTACGAGAGACAATGACATTGGTGTTTGTTGGTGGTTGAGTGATTGGTGGTATAGTCACAGTAATAGTGGTTGTGTTTGTGTGTTGTGATTTATTCAATGATAATGCGAAAATTGATTGAATTAATGTAATGTGATGTGGTGTGATGTGATGAGATGTGATGAATATTTTGGTTTTCGATGTGTTGATTGATTGTAAGATGATGTAGTAGTTTTAGTCAATGTTTGTTATATTTGTATTTGGTTATTTGTATTAGTTGAGTGAGTGCTGTTGTAATTATATTAACGGTTTGTGAAGTTGTTTGTTTGTTTGTTTGTTTGTATGTTTGTTAGTTTGTGTGAATGTGAGTATGAGTGTGGTGTATGTGTAATTGTTTAGCCTGTAGATGTACTAGTTGCGCCCTATAATGATAGGGTGTTTGATCGTGGCTGATATTGATGTTGTTGAGCAACGGTGTCATTCGTTGTGGAATGCCGCCTACGAGAGACAATGACATTGGTGTTTGTTGGTGGTTGAGTGATTGGTGGTATAGTCATAGTATTAGTGGTTGTGTTTGTGTGTTGTGATTTAGTCAATGATAATGCGAAAATTGATTGAATTGATGTAATGTGATGTGGTGTGATGTGATGAGATGTGATGTGTATTCTGGTTTTCGATGTGTTGATTGATTGTAAGATGATGTAGTAGTTTTAGTCAATGTTTGTTATATTTGTATTTGGTTATTTGTATTAGTTGAGTGAGTGCTGTTGTAATTATATTAACGGTTTGTGAAGTTGTTTGTTTGTTTGTTTGTATGTTTGTTAGTTTGTGTGAATGTGAGTATGAGTGTGGTGTATGTGTAATTGTTTAGCCTGTAGATGTACTAGTTGCGCCCTATAATGATAGGGTGTTTGATCGTGGCTGATATTGATGTTGTTGAGCAACGGTGTCATTCGTTGTGGAATGCCGCCTACGAGAGACAATGACATTGGTGTTTGTTGGTGGTTGAGTGATTGGTGGTATAGTCATAGTATTAGTGGTTGTATTTGTGTGTTGTGATTTAGTCAATGATAATGCGAAAATTGATTGAATTGATGTAATGTGATGTGTTGTGATGTGATGTGATGTGATGTGATATGTATTTTGGTTTTCGATGTGTTGATTGATTGTAAGATGATGTAGTAGTTTTAGTCAATGTTTGTTATATTTGTATTTGGTTATTTGTATTATTTGAGTGAGTGCTGTTGTAATTATATTAACGGTTTGTGAAGTTGTTTGTTTGTTTGTTTGTATGTTTGTTAGTTTGTGTGAATGTGAGTATGAGTGTGGTGTATGTGTAATTGTTTAGCCTGTAGATCTACTAGTTGCGCCCTATAATGATAGGGTGTTTGATCGTGGCTGATATTGATGTTGTTGAGCAACGGTGTCATTCGTTGTGGAATGCCGCCTACGAGAGACAATGACATTGGTGTTTGTTGGTGGTTGAGTGATTGGTGGTATAGTCATAGTATTAGTGGTTGTATTTGTGTGTTGTGATTTAGTCAATGATAATGCGAAAATTGATTGAATTGATGTAATGTGATGAGATGTGATGTGATGAGATGTGATGAGTATTTTGGTTTTCGATGTGTTGATTGATTGTAAGATGATGTAGTAGTTTTAGTAAATGTTTGTTATATTTGTATTTGGTTATTTGTATTATTTGAGTGAGTGCTGTTGTAATTATATTAACGGTTTGTGAAGTTGTTTGTTTGTTTGTTTGTATGTTTGTTAGTTTGTGTGAATGTGAGTATGAGTGTGGTGTATGTGTAATTGTTTAGCCTGTAGATGTACTAGTTGCGCCCTATAATGATAGGGTGTTTGATCGTGGCTGATATTGATGTTGTTGAGCAACGGTGTCATTCGTTGTGGAATGCCGCCTACGAGAGACAATGACATTGGTGTTTGTTGGTGGTTGAGTGATTGGTGGTATAGTCATAGTACTAGTAGTTGTGTTTGTGTGTTGTGATTTAGTCAATGATAATGCGATAATTGATTGAATTGATGTAATGTGATGTGGTGTGATGTGATGAGATGTGATGTGTATTCTGGTTTTCGATGTGTTGATTGATTGTAAGATGATGTAGTAGTTTTAGTCAATGTTTGTTATATTTGTATTTGGTTATTTGTATTATTTGAGTGAGTGCTGTTGTAATTATACTAACGGTTTGTGAAGTTGTTTGTTTGTTTGTTTGTATGTTTGTTAGTTTGTGTGAATGTGAGTATGAGTGTGGTGTATGTGTAATTGTTTAGCCTGTAGATCTACTAGTTGCGCCCTATAATGATAGGGTGTTTGATCGTGGCTGATATTGATGTTGTTGAGCAACGGTGTCATTCGTTGTGGAATGCCGCCTACGAGAGACAATGACATTGGTGTTTGTTGGTGGTTGAGTGATTGGTGGTATAGTCATAGTACTAGTAGTTGTATTTGTGTGTTGTGATTTAGTCAATGATAATGCGATAATTGATTGAATTGATGTAATGTGATGTGGTGTGATGTGATGAGATGTGATGTGTATTCTGGTTTTCGATGTGTTGATTGATTGTAAGATGATGTAGTAATTTTAGTCAATGTTTGTTATATTTGTATTATTTGAGTGAGTGCTGTTGTAATTATATTAACGGTTTGTGAAGTTGTTTGTTTGTATGTTTGTTAGTTTGTGTGAATGTGAGTATGAGTGTGGTGTATGTGTAATTGTTTAGCCTGTAGATGTACTAGTTGCGCCCTATAATGATAGGGTGTTTGATCGTGGCTGATATTGATGTTGTTGAGCAACGGTGTCATTCGTTGTGGAATGCCGCCTACGAGAGACAATGACATTGGTGTTTGTTGGTGGTTGAGTGATTGGTGGTATAGTCATAGTACTAGTAGTTGTATTTGTGTGTTGTGATTTAGTCAATGATAATGCGATAATTGATTGAATTGATGTAATGTGATGTGATGTGATGAGATGTGATGTGTATTCTGGTTTTCGATGTGTTGATTGATTGTAAGATGATGTAGTAGTTTTAGTAAATGTTTGTTATATTTGTATTTGGTTATTTGTATTATTTGAGTGAGTGCTGTTGTAATTATACTAACGGTTTGTGAAGTTGTTTGTTTGTTTGTTTGTATGTTTGTTAGTTTGTGTGAATGTGAGTATGAGTGTGGTGTATGTGTAATTGTTTAGCCTGTAGATCTACTAGTTGCGCCCTATAATGATAGGGTGTTTGATCGTGGCTGATATTGATGTTGTTGAGCAACGGTGTCATTCGTTGTGGAATGCCGCCTACGAGAGACAATGACATTGGTGTTTGTTGGTGGTTGAGTGATTGGTGCTATAGTCATAGTACTAGTAGTTGTATTTGTGTGTTGTGATTTAGTCAATGATAATGCGATAATTGATTGAATTGATGTAATGTGATGTGGTGTGATGTGATGAGATGTGATGTGTATTCTGGTTTTCGATGTGTTGATTGATTGTAAGATGATGTAGTAGTTTTAGTCAATGTTTGTTATATTTGTATTTGGTTATTTGTATTATTTGAGTGAGTGCTGTTGTAATTATATTAACGGTTTGTGAAGTTGTTTGTTTGTTTGTTTGTATGTTTGTTAGTTTGTGTGAATGTGAGTATGAGTGTGGTGTATGTGTAATTGTTTAGCCTGTAGATCTACTAGTTGCGCCCTATAATGATAGGGTGTTTGATCGTGGCTGATATTGATGTTGTTGAGCAACGGTGTCATTCGTTGTGGAATGCCGCCTACGAGAGACAATGACATTGGTGTTTGTTGGTGGTTGAGTGATTGGTGGTATAGTCATAGTACTAGTAGTTGTATTTGTGTGTTGTGATTTAGTCAATGATAATGCGATAATTGATTGAATTGATGTAATGTGATGTGGTGTGATGTGATGAGATGTGATGTGTATTCTGGTTTTCGATGTGTTGATTGATTGTAAGATGATGTAGTAGTTTTAGTAAATGTTTGTTATATTTGTATTTGGTTATTTGTATTATTTGAGTGAGTGCTGTTGTAATTATATTAACGGTTTGTGAAGTTATT
>OX103957.1:4216597-4400295 GCA_944470425.2 Schistosoma bovis | reverse complement strand
TAACCTGCAGACCACTGAGCTGGACGGCATTCAATAGTGTTAATATCCGACTTCAACTAATCCACGAAATTACGCCGCTTTTCTCTTCAATGAGTTACTATCTCACAATAGACACAGTTGAATTCTTTTTTGATTGAGATCATGAACCGATTGATGTTAGACTACCTTTAGAAACTTGGAAGCACTGGACAGCCATTTCGTCCTATTGTGGGACTTCTCAGCAGTGCGCATCCACGATCCTACCCGCGGGATTCGAACCCAAGGCCTTCGGTCTCGCGCACGAACGCTTAAACTATTGAACCACTGAGCCGGCATCTAATGGTGATAGTGTCTAACATCAACTAATCCACGAAATCGCGCGACCATCTTCCATTGTACTGAGGTAGTTACTTGTCTCTAGCCGACATGGATTAGCTCCACTGGTCACGGCTTCTTCCTATAACTTTGAGAATCCCCTCACGAAGTCAGTAACTAGTGAACACAGTTGAATTCCACTGATCATGACTTCTTATTAGAATTCTACGAAATATCTTTTAAAGTAATCAGTTGCTAATAAGCAAATGATAATTATTATCAGAGAATAGTTAATGTGCTTTTGTTTGACTGTGCTAATGACAGCTATATTGTGCTTCCATTCTTATTCTCACACTTTGATTATGACTTCGGTTACGTTCTGTAACCAAGCTTGTATCCTGGCACGATCTCGGTATCCTTTCGATACCACGAGATCACCAGAGAATATATCTCGATTTGGTCCATTAATTGCATTCTGATATTTGGCTCGAGACCGAAGGCCTTGGGTTCGAATCCCACTCGCATGATCGTGGATGCGCACTGCTGAGGAGTCCCACAATAGGACGAAACGGTCGTCCAATGCTTCCAGGTTTTCAACTGTGATGGTCTAACATCAATCGGTTCATGATCTTAATCAAAAATAAATTCTCCTAATTTCATTAATGTTAAATCATCATACATCTAGATTACATCATTTCATTTATTGATTTTTTTTGTTGAAAAAGAAGCTTTATATTAAATACAATATAAATAGAACTTTATTATTATCATTATTGATTTTTTTTCTCTCCATTAAATGGATGATATAATCAATCAATCAATCATTGATATTGATTAACAAAGAAAAAATCAATAATTTAAAATTTAATTGATTCATCAAATTGAATAGAAATCAACTAACAAACAATAAACAATCCGAATTCACAATAAACAACAACCATCCCCTAACACCAAACAACAAACGACGATCATCCCAACACCAAACAACAAACGACGACCATCACACCAAAAACGAATTGTGACATTATAGGCTTCCCTACGATGAGTAGGGCAAAGCTTGGTGTCGAGAGGTATATTTTTGTTTGGTAGAGTAGCGTTTTTATTCTGGCCAGCGTTTTTGTGGTGAGCTGGTTTTCCATGAACTGGGGTCGCTTACCCCATGCCCAACCCTCCCTCTTTATCAGGGCCTGTGACCAGCAGTAGACCCGAGGTTCTCTAGGCGGAGTTTTTGTTTGGTAGGACCATCGTAATATTTTTGCCGTTAGATATGGAACCAGAAGGTTCTGTATATCCCTTCTTCTTATATGATATTGACCTTTTAATTTTAGTAGTGTTTTTAAGAGCCTTCACATTAGGACTATGTATTTGGTTATGGGCTTCTAACGTTACACTAGAAAATATCGGATGTGTCTCTATTAATTATACATTGATTATCAGAGGTCAATACAGACAAAAGAGATAAATTAGCACTGTTCATCGGTAAATCAGAATACTGGCTAACGTGAAATAGGTTGGCTGAATCACTGGGTTCAGCTGATGAGGCAACGGGATTGTTGTGGATGCGGAGGAATAGACCAATAATTATCATGCTAAGTCCAATGGTGTCCTTGAACTTTAAATGGACGTTTCCTATTGGTCGATATCTGTTCACTTGTTGAATATTGTACAAAATGTTGTTTTCTATTTTATGGTACGCTGTGGTATGCTTGATTGGTATATAAACAAAGTATGTTTGAAATATAATGATTCATATCTCCAATTTTCCCACAGTCTTTACATAATCAAACGATGTATAAATTGACAAATGTTAACTAAGAATAAGGATCGAATTCCAGACAGATATCACTACTTCATAGTATGACAGATAATATTAGATAATGAACTACTTCGATTCATATCAGCATCACGTATTTCTGAAGGTAACTGTTAGCAAACCAACTCGTTATCAGTTTGTCATAAACAACATAGTTTGGGACATATAGAGATCAGTTGAAGATGACGCACCACGTCAATACATCAAGACCAATACCAAGGTACTGATATTAAAGGCATCAGAAGTAACAAATATTAAGCATAGAGAATATTATTGAAGAAGAATGAATTAATGGGATAACAGGTATGACCTGAAAGTTTAGAATCTTCAGGAGTGCAATCGCATCAGTTACACACTGTCATCTAACTTTTCCAACTATTCTTGCATTGTTTCTTTGTACTATTTAAACATGAATTAATTTTGATTTGATTATTTATTTTCTGAAGAAATGGCTTACATTGAATCATGAAACATCAGAAAATCTAATTCTTCTACTCACTGGAATATTACATATATTTTATTTTATTTTCCAACTATTGTTCATAAAGATTAGATAGACAACAGTCCGATAGCCTGTACATGTTAACAATCAATAATTTTATAGATTACTGTCATATTTAATTTGGCTGCCACTAGTTTTCTTCTGATCTACACTTAGATCACTGAGCATCACGTATCAAGGTAGACTTCTTTAAATTAGATTTTTCTAATACAATTAAGGAAAGATTTCATAATTTAAGTTGACAAATTTTCCCCAGGTAAAAATACTTATGTAACATGAAACTATGCGTTACATGAATTTACATTGTCAGTTAATAATTTCAACTAATGTATTTCTCTTAATTTGGATGCTTCTGTTTGAATAATGAAACTATTTCAACCGTTGTATTCAGAAGTACCTTATTCAGTGTTTTCATTTTACCACCTGAATACATGAAATTTATCAATAAAATCCAGTTTGTTAGACTGACATCATCATCATCATCATTAATTATTGACTAGTATAAGGTGAATTAACGAATCGCGGATTCTCTGTTTCATATAAACACTATAAGTAACACAGCCATGTCGGAATTTATTTATTTATTTGACCACATATATTGGTACGAGGGGGCACCGGGTCCATATGCGCCACGGAAATTTCTTTTTGATTTGTGTGAGGGCTGTGATACTGCCCGTGTGCCCAAATCGAAGTAGGTGGTTTTCTTAGGGGGTCACACATGGAGCCTTTGAATTAACAGTTTTATCCATAAAGTAGTGGAGCATCGTAAGGAGATTCAGTCCCATGGTTGTCGGTAGGAACAGAAATAAACTATCTTTGAAATTTATTTATTTATTTACAGTGAAAGACTTGAACTCTAACCAAAGTAAATCATTAAATTCACTTGATGTTGTTTTATTTTTATCTTCCCATTATTGTTTAGGACTGCAATTGATCAGTCTCATGTTGGCATATATGCATCCTGTGCGGATTGCCTAGGTATAGCCTTAAGTCACAAGCTTTTTAAGTAAAGATGGATAGTTTTAGATGGTGGTTGGAGGTAGTCGACAGGAAACCCTGGACCCGGGTTTCGTGCTACTTGGCACTCGTCAGCAAGGTGTACCTGTAATCTTGAGGGAACTGGTGCTCCCTGGCGGATTCGATCTCGTGTCACCCAGCTTCAGTCAGAGACGTTACCACTGAGCTATCCGAGCCGTGACTAACCTCCTGTAGGACTAAGATGAAATCACAAATGATTGATCACTGGGTGGTGATCAATGTCGAGTCACTGTTGGGGACGACAGATCCCCAAAACTCAAATTTTGTAATTTACTTATCGATTAAATGTGCAGATAGGTCAATTGATGAACTATCGATTAAATGTTCAAATAGCAGTCAATTGTTGATTAATGTTCAAAAATCTTTCATGACAATATCGATTGTAAATATTTGTATAAATACGCTTGATTTGTGTGCTTGACTTGACTTGTTATCTGCTGTTGTCTGTAGAATACACTTTCTACACCTTACCCAGACTTTTTGATCGAGTTAGCAGAATTGGGGACAACGGACCAGAATAGACTATCGAGATTCTGAATCCTTGATCCGATCGATAAGTCACTGTCATATAATCGGCTGTCTCTTTGAGACATAACAGTCACCTAGATTGTTGGCCACATTGCAACATGATCGATAGCATTCGATCTGCACTAATAAGGACTAGACAAGCATGATATTGATCACCACCCAGTGATCAATCAATTGTGAAAGATGGATAGTTTCTAGAAGTCGACTCCAGTTTGACATGCGTTTCTACCTATTTGGTACATCATTATTTGTAAGATTCCATTAAGTAAATCCATGGTGATCTAGCTTTAATCGACTTATGAATTCAATTATTAAATCTTAACTTATTGGATCATAATACAAAATTTTGAATTATCAAAAACTCATGGAAACCAAAATTCCAACCATTCAAAGCTATTCTACTGCTACTTATGACACCTTAAATTCATCTACGAAGCATTTTCATTTCATGAACTATATGCATCAAATATAAAAACAATTCACTTGAAGTTAACTGTTAGAACACATTATTGTGATGTGTACTACTTGTATTGACAGATATAAGTGGTATGTAAGGCGAATCAAGAATGGAATGTAAGAATACACAGTTAATTGTTATTGCTACAAGATATACTACCAGCAATATTTCAAATAGCTACTAATAGATGATCGCAATATGGAAAATGGCGAAAATATGACTGAATTAATGCATACTAGCCAAACTCTACACGAATGTTCTTTCATTTCACATTAAACATTAGACTTAGTATTTCAATGACATAATTCCACATTTGATCGATCAATTTTGTCCAACACTGGCAACTGAATGAAGTGACATTATTGATGACTTAGTCAGAGGCTGATCGAAAACTGAGTTTCTTGTTGTTGTCTCTTTTTCAAATATACTATGTATTGATAATACGTTTTGTGACATCGCTTAAATTTCAATGGTTGAGATCATGAGTTAGTTGAAGTTGGGCCACCATGGAAAAACTGGAAGCACTGGACGGCCGTTTCGTCCTATTATGAGACTCCTCAGCAGTGAGCATCCAAGATCTCTCCCTCCTCGGTGTTCGAACCCAGGACCTATCAGTCTCGCGCGCGAGCGCTTAACGAATAGACCACTGAGCCATCTAGTGCTTCTAGGTTTTCCATGGTGGTCTAGCTTCAACTGACTCATGATGTCAACCATTGAAATTACTATAATATCTACAAAACCTCTTCTGATATTAATCTCTTAAATCAACGAAACCTTCCTCTTAGTTACTAACTTTTTCTGTTAATAATCTGATTACCTAGTTTTCTTTTAAATATTTTTATTATTAAATCAATAACACTAAACATGTATATTCAGGTGCTTAATTATAAACTTGTGGACAGCTAGGATGCAGCTAAACGATCTAGACTTCGCAGATGATCTGGTTCTTCCATCGCACACACAACAAAAAATGCAGGAGAAGACGACCAGTGTAGAAGCAACTTCAACAGCAGTAGCTTTCAACATACACGAAGGGAAAAGTAAGATTCTACTATACAACACAACATGCGCCAATCAAATCACACGTGATGGAGAAACTTTGGAGGATGTAAAACCTTTTACATATATGGGCAGCATTATTGATGAACACAGTGGATCTGACGCTGATGCGAAGGTGCGGATCGGCAAAGCAAGAGCAACATAGCTACAACTGAAGAACACCTGGAACTCAAAACAACTGTCAGTCAACACTAAAATCAGAATTTCAAGTACAAATGTCAAGACAGTTCTACTATATGGGGCGGAAACTTGTAGAAATACGAAAGCCATCATCCAAAAAATACGATTGTTTATTGACAGTTATCTACGCAAAATACTTCCGATCCATTGGCCAGACACTATCAGCAACAACCTATTGTAGGAGAGAATAAGCCAAACTCAAGTGGAGGAAGAAATCAGGAAGAAGCGCTGGAAGTGGATAAGGTACACCTTGAGGAAAGCACCCAACTGCGTCACGAAGCAAGCCCTTACGTGAAATCCTTAAGGCCAAAGGAGAAGATTAAGACCGAGGAATGGAGACAGATATGAGGAGAATGAACAAAAACTGGATAGAACTAGAAAGGATACCCCAGGAAAGAATGAGTTGGAGAATACTGGTCGGCGGCCTATGCTTGATTAAGAGTAACAATCGTGAATAAGTAATTATAAACTTACTTAATTCTTATTTTTAGGTAGCAAGCTATTATAATTGACGAATTATGCAATCAATCTTATCTTTAGAATAGATTGAAATACAGAGTTAGAAAGACCAACCACTACTTATACGGTGTTGGTATTATTATTCTTCACCGTAATACCCTAAATGTTAGTGTAGAGTCTTTACAAAGAACAAATTGATAAAGAAAGAAAACTCTCTTTGATCAACAATCATTTATAGTAATATAATTGATAAATTATATCAAAAAAGAACTCAATAATATAACACTTCTTATGTCAAACTTATTGCATAAGCTTACTATTGTACTTTATCAATATTTATCATTACCTTCTCTTGGTGATAAAGCACAAATAATAATAACAAAACACTGAACAATATAACAAATTGATTTTATTACGTATTTAGTATCTATGGGATAAATCATTCAAATAAACCAAACAGTGATTAATTAAGGCAATTTCATAATCCTTTTGATATCTATGTATCCAATACAATGTGACCAATGTGACATTAGTTGAATCCCCTGAAATATAAATAGAATCCAGGAATAATTTGTAAGAAGTGATGTTTTATTCAATGGGGGAAAATAATCAACGTTTCGATTCAAGAATCTATATCCGTTTAGATTGAATTATGTTTATAACATAATTCAGTTGTAAAGCTCATTAGTACAGTTTGTAAATTTTCAGTTTAGTTTAAAAGATGGTAGTTCTAATGAAACTTGACAGCATTAGTCCCGTATGAGAACTGATTTTGTTGGATAGATCATGCCTAGAGCAATGGAATTCAAGATGTACGTTTCGTCCTGTTTCGGACTCATCAGTTGAATGTACCTACATCACAGAGTTTATGTTCGCTCTGAAACTCGAACTTAGTATCGTTCGTTTCAAACACTATCGCGTTATTCACTCATCTACTTAGTCCTTATAACCACCTGTTTGTGCAATAGGGTGAAGTTTAAATTCATTTGGTATTGTTTACTTGAATCTTAGCACTGATGTTTAAAATTGCATTATAAGCAAAGATGGATAGTGGTTCGAGTCCCAGAGTGAACATCAACAAGTCTAAGATTCAGGCGCATGCAGCTGACAAGTCCCAAATAGGACGAAACGCGCGTCCTGGATTCCACTACTAGCTACTATCCACCTTTGCTTATAATGCTTGTAAATTAAGGTAATATCGAGGCAATCCATATAAGATGCACATATGCTAATAACAGAGACTCATCAACTGCAGTCCTAAACATCAATGGTAAGATACAAGTGAAACGATACTAAGTGAATTTGGATACAATAATGATTAATCTCTTATTGATATTGGCATATTAATTAATTGAAATGAAAAAGAATCACAATCTGATCAGTTTCTCTTAGATTTTCATGAATAACTAGTGAATAGACAATTGGTAATATATTCGATGATTAATCGCAAACACATAAGCTAATCAATCAATATTTAATGCATAAATCAATAAAATCAGATTATGTAATCAACTTTCAATAACCCTATCAATCACATTTGATTTATGAAAATGAAATAAATCATCTATGTCAATGATAGTAATTAAATGTATAACTATATTTACTTTCTAATATGTCAGTCAGTCAGTCAGCTACAACGTGGGACAAGGCACATATACGCATCGGTCCAAGTTGCCATACCTCATTAACACAACAAGATGGACATCGAATTCATAGAAGTAGTTAATTCAGAGGAGGTAATATATAAAAGAAAGATTGCAATAAGGATACAGTACAGGAAGAAAGAATTATTTTGTAGAATGAAAGATATGAAGCGATTTTAATCTCTTAGTTTAAGGGAAGGTAAAGAGTGTATACACCAACGCCACTGTGATCGATTCTGAGTCATGTCGCCAAGAGTCACCAACCATTAATTACAATAGTCACGTGGACCCCAATCAAGTAATCTGCATCTAACAACATGGCTCACACAAGAAGTTGGTGACTTCAAGCACTGATGCCACGTTTTGGTTTGGCCGCCCCTAACTTTCTTCCAACCATCTTCAACACCGGTTAGCATTGCACGTCCTGGTAATCGGTGTTCAGGCATACGTAACACGTGGTCCAGTCATCTCAGTCGATCAAGATTCACAACCTCATCAACTGATTTACCATCATTCCCTAATACCCGGCGTCTAACCTCAATATTACTTACCCGGTGATCCCAGCAGACGCTAGCAGTATTTGTAAGGCATCTGTGGTCAAATACTGATAGTTTACGACTGTCTTTTACTCTTAATGGCCATGTTTCATAAAACATCACTGATATTTTTGACTAAGATCATGAATTGATTGATGTTAAACCTGGAAGCACTGGACAACTGTTTCGTCCAGTGATGATCTATCATTAATCCATTCATGATCTCAATCAAAAACTAAATAATAACCACAACCTTATACTGATAATCACAGTAGTTATGTATCATTTGTACTATATTACTAAGATCATTTTAGTAGTTTCATAATTATTGATTCATTTATTGAGATTGAAACACACACACATACATACATACATTTATGATTGTATAGCTGTATTTACCATTTACCAAATGGTCAATAATATCTGGTATTATTAAAGTTTGATATTGATACTTATAATACGGTATTACTTTTTATCACTATGATCTAGGCGTATCCAGTCTCCATTAGTGTTGAGAGATAGTATATAGTCAAGTAAACGAAAGATTGGGAGGGAGCAGAATATAAAAACCCAAATATTTAGAGAGAACGACTCAGTCAGTCAGTCAGTCAGCTATAACGTAGGACTATTCTGATTAGTATTATGTGATTAAAACAAACTTATATTATCAACCTCTATTAGATAAACTAATGGATACATACAATCTAGTGACATGAATAAACATTTAATGAAAAAGAAGATAAGTACCATAGGTATTTCATTAATTCATTGACGAAATAACACAATTTGCAATGTTAAAATAATAATTATTATTATGGATGGAAACTTCATAAAATAGTCCTAGGTGAAACTTGGTCGATAAGATTTAATCTGAACTAAGAAGGACCAGACATACATGATATTGATCGGTACCCCTGTGATCAATCAATAGTGAATACATCTCAGTTCTACAGGAGGTCAGTTACGTCCCAGATAGCCCAGCCTCTGACCGTGAAGCTGGGTAACACGAGATCGAACGCGCTAGGGAGCATCAACTCCCTTAAAATTACAGGTACACCTTGTTGACGAGTGCCAAATAGCACGAAATCTAGGTTCAGGGTCTTCTATCGACCACCTAAAACCACCATCTTATTCGGCAACCTAAGAAGATACATTGATAAACCAGTACAATCGTGAGATTCAGCCAGTAGACAGACTTAACTTATATTGTTTAATAATGTATTTCAACACATTACTACTAATCTATTAAAATGAAAACTGACTACATGTTTGAATAAGTAAAGTAAATGAATAACCTATTAGAATCGAGAAGGTAACACTTCTTTTAGAGGTCATAAAGAAATACAAACAAATTCTTACTAATTAAGTAGTTAAGATCCTGAGTCAATTAAAGCTAGACCAACATGGAAAACCTAGGAGCACTGTTGGACGGCCGTTTAGTCCTAGTATGGAACTCCTTAGAATCTTCAATGGATTCATGAATTCAAAGATTAAATTAATAAACACGTCTACAAAATCTATTTCTGATTAAAATTATTATTAATTTTAACTTGTAAACAATGTCTTATTATCTGAATAAATATTGCTCATCATTAAGAATGATATTCCGTGTCAGAAATGGGGTTTTATGAAGAATTGAGTAATTTAATAGTTGAATTCATAAGATAATTAAAGTTAGATGACCATAGAAAACTTGGAAGCAATACAAGGCCATTTCCTCCTATTGTGTAACATCTCAACAATGCGTATCCACGATCCCACCTCTCAAGATTCGATTCGAATCCAGGATCTATCAATCTCGTGCGTGAACGCTTAACCTGCAGACCACTGAGCTGGACGGCATTCAATAGTGTTAATATCCGACTTCAACTAATCCACGAAATTACGCCGCTTTTCTCTTCAATGAGTTACTATCTCACAATAGACACAGTTGAATTCTTTTTTGATTGAGATCATGAACCGATTGATGTTAGACTACCTTTAGAAACTTGGAAGCACTGGACAGCCATTTCGTCCTATTGTGGGACTTCTCAGCAGTGCGCATCCACGATCCTACCCGCGGGATTCGAACCCAAGGCCTTCGGTCTCGCGCACGAACGCTTAAACTATTGAACCACTGAGCCGGCATCTAATGGTGATAGTGTCTAACATCAACTAATCCACGAAATCGCGCGACCATCTTCCATTGTACTGAGGTAGTTACTTGTCTCTAGCCGACATGGATTAGCTCCACTGGTCACGGCTTCTTCCTATAACTTTGAGAATCCCCTCACGAAGTCAGTAACTAGTGAACACAGTTGAATTCCACTGATCATGACTTCTTATTAGAATTCTACGAAATATCTTTTAAAGTAATCAGTTGCTAATAAGCAAATGATAATTATTATCAGAGAATAGTTAATGTGCTTTTGTTTGACTGTGCTAATGACAGCTATATTGTGCTTCCATTCTTATTCTCACACTTTGATTATGACTTCGGTTACGTTCTGTAACCAAGCTTGTATCCTGGCACGATCTCGGTATCCTTTCGATACCACGAGATCACCAGAGAATATATCTCGATTTGGTCCATTAATTGCATTCTGATATTTGGCTCGAGACCGAAGGCCTTGGGTTCGAATCCCACTCGCATGATCGTGGATGCGCACTGCTGAGGAGTCCCACAATAGGACGAAACGGTCGTCCAATGCTTCCAGGTTTTCAACTGTGATGGTCTAACATCAATCGGTTCATGATCTTAATCAAAAATAAATTCTCCTAATTTCATTAATGTTAAATCATCATACATCTAGATTACATCATTTCATTTATTGATTTTTTTTGTTGAAAAAGAAGCTTTATATTAAATACAATATAAATAGAACTTTATTATTATCATTATTGATTTTTTTTCTCTCCATTAAATGGATGATATAATCAATCAATCAATCATTGATATTGATTAACAAAGAAAAAATCAATAATTTAAAATTTAATTGATTCATCAAATTGAATAGAAATCAACTAACAAACAATAAACAATCCGAATTCACAATAAACAACAACCATCCCCTAACACCAAACAACAAACGACGATCATCCCAACACCAAACAACAAACGACGACCATCACACCAAAAAAAGGGATCCTTATTCATAATCACTATGATGCAACGAAATCATCAATTCAATAATTTAAAATTAGGTATTAAATTATCATTAATTACTAATGCTCAATATCGTTATGAAGGAATATTAGCCGGTATTAATTTAATTGATAATACAATCATATTAAAAAATGTGAAATTTTTTGGTTATGAAAATCGTCTACCACCAAATAATGATAAAGAGAATCATGATCCAAATCAACAAAATAATAAAATACCAATAATTGGAACAATATTTGATTCAATTACATTTTGGATATCAAGTATTCATCAAATTAATCCATTGAATCCAATGAAATCATTCAATAAAACTATGATTAAAACAAATTCATGTATAAGAAGTCATCAAGAGAAACGTAGACAACATACTAGTTTGGTAAGTGATTGTTATAAATTGGTCAATTTTGTCTTGATGAATGAAATATTGATTTACTTTAGATAACTATTGATATAAGATTCTCTCTCTTAGTGGATCTATTCTATAAGACTTCAATATAACATAGATGAAGAATAGGTGTTTTAGCTGAACTAGAATATCAATATATTTCTACACCAAAAACCCGACAACAATCAACAGTCAATAATAATAAGGCAAGTACAATATATAACTCATCTAAGCACAAAAAAACATTCATTGTCTGCCTCGTCCACACATCAGTTATGAACGTTAAATGAATATAATTTGAAGTGTATCAGTAAGATTACTTAATGATGATGATGATGATGATCTTGATAAAGATACCTAAATAGGAATGAAATTTAAATATGTGAAGAATAGTAATCAGTCAATCAGTCAGCTACAACGTAGGACCAGGCACATATATGCACCGGTTCAAGTTGCCATACCTCATTAGCACAGCAGGATGAACACCGGATTCATAGGAGTGGTTCGGTCAATGGTGGTAATGTATAAAAGATTGCATATAAGGATATAGAACAGGGAGAAAGAATTAGTTCGTAGAAAGATATGAAGTCATTTTAAACTCTTATTTTAAGGGAAGGCAGAGAGTGTATACACCGACGCCATTGTGATCGATTCTGCGTCATGTCACCCACAGTCACCAACCATTGGTTACAATAGTCACGTGGACCCCAATCAAGTAATCTGCATCTACCAACATGACTCAGACTAGAAGTTGGTGACTTCAAGCACTGATGCCACGTTTTGGTTTGGCCGCCCCTAACTTTCTTCCAACCATCTTCAACACTGGTTAGCATTGCACGTCGTGGTAATCGGTGTTCAGGCATACGTAACACGTGGTCCAATCATCTCAGTCGATCAAGATTCACAACCTCATCAACTGATTTACCATCATTCCCTAATACCCTGAGTCTAACCTCACTATTACTTACGGGTGATCCCATCAGACGCCAGCAGTATTTGTAAGGCATCTGTGGTCAAATACTAGTAGCTTACGAGTGTCTTCTACTCTTAAGGGCCATGTTTCGCTGCCGTAAATTAAAACAGAACGGACTGTCGCGCAGTATACTCGTCCTTCAATTGATAGACGGATATCTCGCCTTCGCCATAGGTGACGAAAGTTGGCGAAATCCAAACGAACTTTTCGAATCCGTGCTGAGATTTCATAAGCTTCTTCTATATATATATATTTAATAGAGAAGCTGACTGGCTTCAATCTGTAGTTATTTGCTTCTTATTGATCCACTTTAAAATTAATAAACAATTGTAAAGTACATGTTAATGAATCAATACTTTAGTTCATATTACATTACAACCATTGAAGTGAAACACAATAAAGATAAAGATTTTTTAATACTAAATAACCAGTAATCTACATAAGATATTCTCAAGATTGTGTTTATATGCACTGTAACCACTTTCATTACAAAAAATATATTGACGCTAAGCATAACAATTCAGGGAACAAAGTTGTGATGAATTCAGAACGAATGAAATAATTGAAATGAACTACATTTGAGTATATCACCAATTGAAAATATAGTTAGTTCAATAGTTGAGATCATGAATCAATTGAAGTGAGATCACCACAGAAAACCTGGAAGCATTGGACAGCTGTTTGATCCTAGGTCCTGGGTTCGAATCTCTCGAGGCGAGATCGTGAATGCACACTGCACTAGAAGAGTCCTACAGTAGGACGAAACAGCCATTCAGGCTTTCTATAATGGTCTAGCTTCAATTCACTCATGATCTTAACTATTGAAATTACTATAATATCCACAAAAACCCCTTCTGAAAATATAGTACTTACTGTTTTAAAAAGTGGTTTGGTAAAAGTGTAAGACAAGTTGAGCATAAGAATAATCTATCGTTTCGGAATTATATACGAGTTTTACAAAGAGACCAAAACTGCAAAGTAAACCCAATGATCAATTTTAAATATAGACACAATGTAAACTAAATACAAACAATGAAAGTCATATGAACATAGTCAAATATTTGAATTGTATCCTAAAAGACTTATTTCCTTGAACACGTAAATATTGGTATGAAGGAGCACCGAAAAGATATGCGCCACACAAGTCACTTGATTTGTGTGTGGGCTGGGATACTGTTTGGGTGCCCAAAACGAAGCAAGTGGGTTCCTTAGGGGGCCCCTCCTCGAGACATTGACCTAGAGGTCTAATCCACAAGGCAGTGGACCAACGTTAGAAGGTGCAGTCACATTAGTAGCCGGTGACTAACAATAGGTTCATACGCCATTTGTTCCTTCAGGATACTGGAGTCCATGTGCACCAATGGTTTGTAATGAGGGTTTTCTATCTCCCCTAGGCGGACCCTTTGTGTCCACCAACCCGGTTAAGGCACCGGACATTCACTTTTCGTCCTCTCAATTTCGTAAACAACACTCATGGCGCGAGGAACTACTGAGCAGCACTTCTCTGACAGTGGCTATATACGTGTGGCCATGTGAGAACATTTCGATAGGGATACCTGATTCTTCCTATCCTCGACCGTACCAGGGCATTTGAAGGCTGATTGGAATAAAATAGAATATAATTACTCTTGACGAGTACAGAATTCCCATGCTTAAGAATTACTATGCAGCATTTTAACCAGAAGTATTCTTCCTCAAATATTTACATGAAGTATAAAGAACAATTAACTGAGTGTACAAATAAAGCTACTTTATATCATGATTGTCCTTATTTACAATACACAACAGGATAATCCAATTTACAATTATGCGATCTGGATGCATGAAAAACTTAGAAAACCATAGACTAGAAGATTTTATACATCTTGATTTACAAGACATGTTAATCTATATATAATCTTTAAAAATATAAGTAGTTTGCTTCAAAATGAGGACTTTCAACTGAATTAATTGAAAAACAAATACTTCACAGTTTTTTTATTGAGATCATGAATCGATTGATGTTGGACCACTATCGAAAACCTGGAAGTACTGGACGGCCGCGAGCCGGATCGTGGATACTCACTGCTCAGGAGCCCCGCAATAAGACGAAACGGCCGTTCATTGCTTTCAGGTTTTCAATGGTGGTCTAACATCAATCGGTTCATGATCTCAATCAAAAACCTTAATAATCTCCACAATCTTATACTGATACTTCACAGTTTATATAATTGTTGATATTTTTATCCTATAGACGTATAAATCCCCACCTATCTTCAACTGCAATGCTGCCCAGTGTTGGGAATGGTTGGAAGGAAGTTAGGGGAAACCAAAATAAAACATGGTATCAGTGCTTGAAGTCACTAACTTCTAGTGTGAGCCATGTTGGTAGATGCAGACTACTTGATTGGGGTCCACGTGACTATTGTAACCAATGGTTGGTGACTGTTGGTGACATGACTCAGAATCGATCACAATGGTGTAGGTGTATACACTTTCTGTCTTCCCTTAAACTAAGAGATTAAAATCGCTTCATATCTTTCATTCTACCAACTAATTCTTTCTTTCTGTACTATATCCTTATATGCAGTCTTTCTCCTATATATTACCACCTTTGACCTAACCACTGCTATGAATCCGGTGTTCATCTTGCTGTGCTAATGAGGTATGGCAACTTGGATCGATGCATATATGTGTTTGGTCCTACGTTGTAACTGATTGATTGACTGGCATAACATCTCATTCAATTGGGTTTCTTTTAATACTTACTGTAACTATCATTTTACATCTTTAACACCACTAACTACAGCAAGTGGAAATAGCAATAACAAGGTATAATTGTATATGGTAATTCAATAAAACTGAGCATAAAAATTTATTTTTTCATTTGTACTAAAATCTAATGATACATTGGAAGTTAGTAAAATTTAAAATGAAAAAAAAAACTTGAGTATATACAATTAGGTACCCGGATACAATGATATCCGATTAATGCACATTTAGTTTCTATGACTATCAGTCAGTCAGGCAGTCAGTCAGCGAATCTTGTGTACTTTACAATTAGCTAAATCTCCAATTATTATAGTAGCTGAATTCATTCATAACTGCAGTACATTCGTTGTCCTATTTAGTTGAACTGAGAAAAGACGATCGGGCTCAATGACTATAATGTAATCTCAATGTAAATTCTACAATGACAATATTCTTAGTACTGATTTAATGAACAAATATGAATTACAGTTAATATAATGAGCTAAATGGGACATGATCGACTATTCTATTTATGATGATTAAAAATCAATAAAACTATTGTCTTTTATGTCATATAGAATCATTGAAATTTGAGAAAAACAAAAAAAAAATTGATCAATTTGATTATAAGATTATTAAATTTTTTTTCTTTGCGAATTTCCTTTATTCTCGTTTATAGTGTTATCCTCCTAAGGATCAAAGGCATCTCATGGGAATAAGTTCATTTAAAAATAAGTCAACTACTGGAGATTCATTAGTTGTGAATAGTCATAGAGATTCATCAAATCAACGTACCGTACATCAATCACGTATACTGGATTCGTACTCTCGTAGAAGTCGTAATGTGAGACCTTTACTGAAGCAAAGGAATTACATGCCTATGTTTCAAGTTGTTCCACATCCGGGAAATTTTTACAAGTTTGGTTATCCTCTGACCGTACAAAACCCACCATGTAGACTTCTGAGTAATTCTATTCCACCTAAATTTGGCCATTTGGGATTACGATATTTTAACAAAAAACAAAATCGACCTATGAGGATTCCAAACAGTGGTTACAGACAACATATCCAAAGTAGTGTGAATCCTTATGGAATGTATGTTTATTTATCTCCTGAAATGGCGACAACTATGCAACAAAAATCGACCAATTTTATGACCCCTCGGTTTAGAGGAACCAGACGCCGGGTGACAGAAAGAAAATCAACAAGAAACAATCGCAAAGTTCTATCTGGTAAGTTAAATATTTTCGGAAAGTAAGTTAAAAATCTTGTGTACTTTACGATTAGCTAAATTTCCAATTATGGTAGATGATTCCAAAACTGCAATACATTAGTGGTCCTACTTAGTTGAACTGAGAAAAGACTGTTTGAACCACAGTTCATATTTTCGAACCGAAATACCACCTTGTCCGCCAACATAATAGACTACCAGGTTTAGTGAAAATGATTATAGCTAGTAGTCTAAGCTTTTTAATGCATTTCTATGTGAATAGGCTTAGTCTGAACAAAAATATAAAATTACTAACAGTATGAAATGGTTTCCTACATCAAATTGGTGTCTAACAGAATCTCGGCATGCACTCAGGAAGCCTGATTGGTGTTTGCAAACTTGTATCACTTGTGGCTTAGGTGAGATATTCGTCCGTCAAATAGCGGGCGTGTATACGACTCAGCAAACCACTTGTTACTGCTCTATCATTGTCAAAATTGACCGTTGGGCGAGTAAGTCGAGGATTTTTCGATCATATGCATCTTAAAGGCATTGTAGTGAACGAGAACATAGGCGGAAACAATCAAACGTATTTTAATACATTACGGAATATTTTGGTAAAATCTGAGAACCACACAGTAAATATTTCATTTTCAAAATATACATCAATTGTCTGATACTTTGTTGTTCCTTCATTTCCATGACCAATCACTCACTGTCCTCGTTCTCTTCTCAACTTTCTGCCGTCAGGCATTCCACCATCGAGTGATGATACATACTACTAATATCTGTCAGCATCAGTAGCACATATCACAACAGATTGAGTAATGTGAAAGTTATACATGGGGTTCTTGGAAAAGGTGGTAAATTATTTAATAAAACTGTAAATCTATATCGAAATGTGTTACGCGTCTAACCACCGTCTTTCTTGACGAGCGATGCGTCCTAGTACAAACACAAATTGGAAGGCTGGGGATGACCAAACCAAAACGCGGCATCAGTTCATAAAGTCACTGATATATTGGTCTTAGCCATATAATTAGATGTAGACTACCTGGTTGGGGATTCACGTGATAACCACGATTAGTGGTCGGACACTTTGGGTAAAATGACTAATAATCGTTTACAATCGCGCAGATACGTCTACCTTTCATCCATTCCTTGATCACAAATTCTAGTACTTCATCATATATTCTTTTCTGCTGACTTGTAAAACATTCTGAAGGTTGGGTCTTACTTTTTATTAATGCTACTAAATTATTGCGATCTCCTTAGTTATCTTTATCTCGTCGAGCTTATTTGGTATAACAAAATGGGTCAACACACCTATGACGGGCACTATGTCTATGATGTCTGTCAGTCTACGCGGTGAAGTTGGAAAATATTGCTTTACTCATTTGTATTTTTTTCTACTTGAAAGAAGAAATAGATTGTACTAAACCATATGATTTTGAAATGGCAAATGCTGAACTAGAAGCCGAGTTGGCTAAAATGAACTTGAATACGGATGAGGATTCAGTGAGTCAAGAGAACTCGGAGGTAGATCAAACTGTTGGCGAACGGCCAATACCGTCGACGGCAGCAAATAACGCTTCGAGATTACAAACCAATCCCAATACTTTATCTGGGGAATCCCCTTCAGGAGTAGTTAGTTCTACTACGGCCAATAGCACAAACGTTCTCATTTCTGAAAACAAACGTTCATCTGAGAGTAAGGAAACTCTATCTAAGTGAGTTTAATCACTGAAATATAAGTGAGCATAAGTTTTATGTCCTTTAGTATTACCGAAAATAAAAGTATCTCAAAGAAAGGGGCTACTGGAAAATACTTCAAAACTAATTAACGAACTCAAGGGAGAAACAGCGAAACTGATTGAAGACAATGTGCCTTTATAGTTTCGCAGTCTTATTGATCTTATTTATTTTATTTAAACATATAAACATTGATACAAAGAGGCACCAAATAGATATGTGCCACATAAGTGTGTGAGGGTTGAGATACTGGACAGGAACTCAAAACGAAGTAGGTAGTTTACTTAGGAGGCCACTTCCCGAGCCCTTGACCTAGAGGTCTAATCCATAAGGCAGTGGACCAACGTTAGAAGGTGCAGTCACATTAGTAGCCGGTGACTAACAATAGGTTCATACGCCGTTTGTTCCTTCAGGATACTGGAGTCCATGTGCAACAATGGTTTAGAATGAGGGTTTTCCAACTCCCCTAGGTGGATGCTCCATGTCCATCAACCCGGTTAAAACACCGGATATTCGCTTTTTGTCCTCTCAATTTCGTAAACAACAGTAATGCCACGATAAGGCAGTGAATAGGACTTCCCTGGCATATTCATCTTAAATCTCATTACAAAAATGTTTAGAACTTATTAGATACCGTTCAATAAGTTACAATGAACCAAAAAGTATCCATAAACAGAAGTAAAGATTTCTCATTCAGTACAAAATTTTAATGATTCAGTTAGTTACTACTCACTCGTGTACGCGAAGAATGATATAAATCTTTCCTCAAAGCTATTTCTAGAAACTTTAGTTTTATGCATCGTTAAAAGTTGTTGATTGTAAAACGTTTAGCGTATATATATATATGCTATCATCATGAGATGGGAAGTGACATGTCAGAAATAAGAAACGATCACTAGGCTGAAATGTAATAGAATAAATACATTGAACACTATCGGAATTTCACGGCATTATGTTATAACGGTTGGTTTTCCTTGTTTACACGTATGAGAAGTTAATTTACCTTAGACGAATATCTACACTAGATTCCCTCCCATTTCAGTACATATTTCATCGTCTTTATGGTTGAAATAACATACTTGTTTTACCCCATTCTAATCCGTTAATGATGTTCACTGTTCACAATATACAACCTTAAATGAACAAATTACAAGAGTTGGGAACATAACTTCTTTAATACTATGTGTAATATTTCGAGGTAATCTTTTAATACAGATATACAGTACACAGAACAGAAATGATAACTAAGCTCTATGGAACAGTTAGAACTAGAATTATCGAATAGAGTAGATATTACACATTTTGAATAATAGTGCTAAGGAGTAAATATGATTAATATGAATGGAACTACATACTAAACGATTAATTTCAGGTTGAAATCATGAGTCAGTTGAAGCTAGACCACCATTGAAAACCTGGAAGCACTGGACGGCCGTTTCGTCCTGGTATGTTACTCCTCAGCAGTGCGCATCCACGATCCCGCACCACGCGGGGCTCGAACCCAGGACCTACTGGCTTCGCGCGCACTGCTGAGGAGTCCCATACCAGGACGAAACGGCCGTCCAGTGCTTCCAGGTTTTCAATGGTGGTCTAGCTTCAACTGACTCATGATTTCAACCTGTGAAATTTCTAAAATTCTCCACAAAACCCATTCTGATTAATTTCAGATTTATATAGCTGCTAGTCATTGTATCCACATTTAATCTAACATATGATTAGTTAAACGATGGAATTGTTATGATTTAAATGTAGTTAAGTTATTTGTGGAATACACCTTTGATTTGAAGAAACTTAATCATAGATATAACTTTGCGTATTTTGAGGTGTCGATGAATTCATTTCAAAATCAGTACATATTTGTTTCAATTTCAGAGGTGAATACTACGTTCGAGAAAAATGCTTTTACGATCAGATAAGTAGATCAGATGGACGACCAAGAGGCCTTACCGACCTTCAGAGTGGACGGAGAAAATATAAGAAATCAACGAGCAGCCATTATGATATTGGTTTATCAACACGTGGAAAAAAATCTAATGTAAACGGTACCATGACTCGAATTACTCGAGCTTCATCATCTAAAAGAGAACGTCTATTGAATTTTGAAACTTTTGGTCCAATGGCAACTAGAAAACTTTATTGGCCACAACGAAAAAGTTCTAGTGTTCCTCGTAACTTATTGGTTTCTGCATCAGCCTAATAGAACAGGATTAACATTGACAAAACTATGATATGAAAATTGTTTATTTCGTTCATTAACCATAGTTGGTTGATTGTTTGATAAGGTTATGGACAATATGATGAATGGATGAATTTTCTGACTACAATAACCTTTGTTGATTCTGTTTAGTATTCTTAAATGATGTTATCTTGTGTTGATTCAAATAGATGTTCTTCTTTCATTTGAGAATAAGTATGATGTAAGCAAAGTGAATAATTCGTTTCCAATTATTAGAATTCACATTTCCATAACAAGATAAGTTGAACACAGACATGATAACTACAGTCATCCAATAATCTATAATGTCTGGTTTTATTTGAGATACATTTTTATGAAATTATTTTATTTTCAATAGTTGAAACATGTGTCAATTGAAGCTAAGATCACCATGGAAAACCTGAAAGCACTGAATGGCCGTTTCGTCCTATTATAGGACTCCTCTGCAGTCCGCATCCACGATCCCGTCCCATGAGGTTCGAACCCAGGACCTCTCCATCTCGTGCTCGAACGCTTAACCTCTAGGTCATATTTAATTAAAGTCATACTCGCACTAAATCTAAACATTTCGTATCAGTCAACGTGATGGACAATTATTGAATCACAATAAAGTAACCCTATCGATAAATACACAGATTAGAATCGTTTCCATAGTTTTAAAAATCAACATATATGAATATATCAGCTTAATAACTCGTATACATCTAGCATAAGTGGAGTAATTTAAGTCAAGATGAACTATGTAATGTCAGTTTCAGGAATGTTCAACACTTGGAGCTGAGATATTCATCGAGAACTTTTACAGCATCTAAGTACTAATTCTTACATTGAAACTCTATTTTAAATGATAAGTGACATTTAAATCATAAAACCATTAAACAAAGGCGTAGATAATATTGAACTGTACAACATATTCCTAATCAGATGAGATTTGAAAATGATTCAGGTAGAGAAAAAAAAACACAAAAACAAATAAGTCACTGAAAAGCATTCTGAAACTATGAAACATGATCAACTGATGAGAACTGCAGAAGAAAACAAGAAAGAACTGAAAACCAACAGTCGAAACCAGAGAAGCTATTCAAGACTATCACAATACACATAAGGCAAAAATGATGTTCAAAACTATGAATAAACAATTAGTTACTATGACCTTAAAGATTGTTACATAAGTGTAACAGGAAACAAGCACAATAATAAGAATCCACATGTGAAACATACGAAAAATGTAAAGTAAATAAGAAATAAAAAAGGTATGATATAAGTAAATTGTAACCAGTCATAAGGGGTAATTAGAAATTCGAACGTTAGAAACCAAAACAGATACACAATCAATATTAGACTCATTAGAACAATTTGAGATTCTCGCAGGAAGTAGTAAGAATACACAGAAAAAACGATATCAGCAAAAAGAAATAGAGAAAAACAAAACAAAAAGAAATAAGAGAAACAACTAGTGATACTTAAACTGAACAATCGGAATCATCTAAGGAAATAGGAACTGATGAGTATTACAAAATTACAACTCAATATACGAAAAGTAACAAAAACAGAGAGATGTGGAGAAAAGAAAAATTCCCAGAATAATGATAAAATAGACAAACCATTCAAATAAAACCATAATATTAGGGATATTCATTCATAAAGAGGCACTACTATCTTAATAAAAATAACGTGCCTACTTCATTGACATTAACTCGCCTACTTCATTTTCTTTATTCATATCCTACTTTTAACTGTTTCGTATTAAATGTATATGCAGTGTGAAACTCAACACTTCCCCAATAAATAACTCAATACCACTTCAAAAAATTAACTTCATTCACTCATCACCATCATCATCATCATCTATTAACCACATATGACGCTTTATGTTCAAGTCGTAAGTGATTAATTCAATCAATTCTCACTGAGACAAATAGATTACCGATCAGTTCAACTTATGTGTACATAACATTTAGCGTCGTCATTGAAAATCCACAGCTCCATATTAAACATCATCGTTCACAAATCCCTAACTTGTACAACCACCACTCAACTACATATATGAAGACCTCCAGAACATAGTGGATATGATCAGACGCTGAAAATAATCACTACGATTCTAGTTGTCAATTCCAGATAGATAATCACCAATCGAATCAAAACTTGTCGGCTATTCCCACTTACATTGATAAGTTAGTCAATAGTTTGTCAACTCACAAATCAATCTATTATTAAATATCATCTTACTGATCTGTTTATTAACTGGAGAATGTTTGTCTACATATGTAAATATCTCGTTTTCATGGTGCATAATTTCACGACAAATTCATAAATTATGCAAATGACATGAACCGCTACAAAATTCTCAGGTGGTTTTGTCAAATCACTTGAGTTGAGTCAACTCCAACTTTGCAGTCATGGTTCACACACACACACACACAACGAGATTACTCATTTTAACACTGTTTACCCTATGTGTTGTGGTTAATTCTTTGCTTTCACTGTACTCTAAATAATATCCCGATTAGATCAATAGGGTTTATCCTGATTTTAACGCATAATCTCCACTACACTATTTGCTGAACATCAATGGATTTTCAGTTGAATTCCTGGTATCAAGTCTGTGACTCTCTTTAATTTCCCTCATTCATTTGTTATTTGTTATATATGTATTATTATAGAGTTCAACTCTTTTGTGCAATAACTGTTGCGACAGCAATTTCTACCGCCCAACACTTTCTCAGTCACCGACCACTCATCTGAGATCTGAGCCATTTCAATCAGCCTGATCAGATGATTAACACTTTTAGTAATATCAGTATTGTCATTTAATCCATGATTCGTGGCATAGAAAGCCCTTGCACAAACCCAAACTGCTTTAGCGAATTCGCATTAAATGAACTCACTAAAGTAATAACATACAAAATACATATTTCTACATGCTTCATAATTCTCAATAACTAAGTTACTTAATTTTTTAATATCAATAATAATAACGGTCCATGACCAACCACCAGTTATAAACCATCACTTATGCAACAACTTAACATCCATTAGTCAAAATTAGTGTCACTCCGCTTTCTTTGCACCTCAGAACGAAATCTTGCACGTGGCAGTTGATTAACCAAACAATAATCAATATACTAGAAGCCTTAAATTCTTGTTTTTTTTTAACAATACATAAGTAACCGATTATAAACAAGTGCAAATTATTACAATTAGACTTAAATCAAGTACAAAATTTGAGAATATTCAATTATTTTGCGCAACATTTCTTCGCGTCTAGTCTCTATTCATTTTCAAACAGTAGAAATGTACAGAATACATTAAATAACAGTTATTTCAACAAGCTATTGTTACAAGCTATATCATACTTATAAAACAACTAGTTTCGGTAAACCCCTATCAACCACAACTACTTTTCCCATAATGTTGCGATTTAACTAACCTATATACGTTTCATGTAAGGTAAAACCATTTACAAAGAATAAAATACCTGAATATAAAGCGGCATTGAATCATAATCATCAAGTGTCCAACTATCTTCCTGAAATATTCCTAATATGATATTCAGTCGAGTAACTTTATTTCCCGGCGTTATTTCACTCAACTTATTATATACCACTTTTTCTTCACAACTCAAGACAAACAGGTTATTCCACAAAACGATATACAACAGAGAATTTAGTAGATCATTAGAAGAAGAAGAAGTTTTCATTGTTACATTTACCTAACTCAATCTATCACTTGGAAATTAACATGAGCGTTACTTAATTTGACAAAACTTAAGCTTCATTCACTTGTTAAACACAAAAACAAAAAACTTTTCTACAGTTCCGTCAAGCTCAAACGCATAACAAATCAATATCTTTGGAAAAAAAATACTCTCAACAACAGAGCCTTATTTGTAAACAATGAAATGCTGAAAACTTTAATTAAATTAGCTAATACTAGGTTCGTCAGTCCAGAAAAAAAAAACACATGCCAACTAACGATTGGAATAAGTAATAACAGATGACTAACCGACAATGAAACTATTGTAATAAACGACTAACATCTATAATTCATTTCGTCACCGAGGCTATCACTACGTTCCGAGGCCTATTTTCCTTCCTTTACCATCTTCATTTTTTCTTAAAACATGACTAAATATGATCTACGCATGAGTCCAGAACAATAACAACACGACCTGAGTTGAGCTGTAATATTCTTTTTTACTTGATGGGCGCAGCCATTTCCCATAAAATACGCTTACATGGTCGAGCGTTTATCGCCTCACCACATTATTGCGGTGAGTTCTTCTACTAAAGGGAAGGATAGTACATGAATGTCCGGTGGTGAAGTCAGTTCAATGGATATATAATCGGTAAACCTCGAATATATTATCGCCATGATCGTCAGTGAATGAATGGTGTGTGAACGCACATCTATCACCTACTACCCAACCAACGAATTTCTCACGTCGCTTGACTGTCTTGTCAATATGAAATTCAAATCAAAAGTTCGTAAGGAAAGAAATTCGCTCTGATTAAAATGCTTTTACAGGAACCGTGACAACTTTAAATAACAACGTACATTACTAGTCTTATAGGGTAGTTATTAAAGGCCAAAATTACGTTAATGCAAACAACTGCATCTTATACCGCCCTACACTAATGCATTGCTCGCATGTAACTCCTAATCCTTCCATTCAAATTTAAAACTTGACTAATTACCCTATCGTTGTCGGGATTCTCATTTCGACTAGAAGTTCCAAAGTCGATAAAAAAAGCTCAACCATCTTACTGAGCCTAATAGGATATTGTATTATTGTAGTTACGCTATGTACAAATAATAAGAGAAAAGAACCATCAACTGTTACTTTTAGAAAAACCATCAATGTCAAGTCAAGAAACATACGAAACATTCACTGAAATCTATACAACCTCCATCAATTCAGTCTACGCAAAAGTATTCTATTCTCACTAAATATGCTGCTTCATTACCATTTCAACCCTAAATCCAAATATAAACACCCCTACAATCCACTCGTTCAACACAAATAAAACTACAGACAAACCGAATTTATTTTAGAGCCAAATAGGAAAACCCGATCACATAACGGCAACGGTAACAACAGGTCAAACGAGTAGAAAAGTCATAGAGCAACTATAGTAAAAAAGCTCTTTTCCGATCGAGTAGGTTTGTACACAAAAGACACATTGGACTGAAGAATTGGTAATACGCTGATTTAGAGTCTGTTAACTACACACTGTGACTACTGCTTCACAAAAATACACGAATTGATTCAGTTCCAATTGAAACGAAATATAGTGAGGAATCCATGCTGAAAGAACACCACAAGCCATAAGGTCCCTCGGTCGATGTCCACGAAACTAGAGTAGTAACAGACAGAAGAGAAATTGGTCTTTGCATTGTAATCTTAAGTGACATGTTACATTGGAATAAAAACTACTGGGGTCAATCTCCCAGGAATACACACTCTGGCCACCTATATCCAATTATTGGTCTAAAATAATCTAATTATACTCTATCAAACCTGAAACACTCAAACTTCAGCAGCACTACATACCAAAAACAATAGGGCTCCTAAATAACCTATTCATTTCACTTTCCTCTCCATGTTTTCCACAAAATGATAAGCAATCTCAACTTAATGCGTTACTCACAAACCCCAACCAGCTCATCAACCAAATATACTGTTAAAATGAAGTCATCACCTAATAATCTCAACCTCATATGAAGCATCGCCTCATCGCACTATCGCAAAACTATTGTCCATCTCTTCTAATAATAGAAATTCTAATCATCCACTCAACGTTCAGTCATCGACAAACTTTTGTGCTGTCACATCGATTAAACACTTTCAAGTAACTTCTATCAAACTCAATCGAATTACATTTTGAACAAGAGAAAGAAATGAGAATAGCAATATTAACAACAACAATAATAATAATCATTGGAGTTTAGCACTTCATACATACACTTCCATATATAATATCTCCATTTGCAACTACACACTCTTGTGTTTAGATAGTGCCAAACGGGTTGCGTAGCAATCGATACCGTTTGTCAAATCCCTACTAGAGGATCATTCATAATTAAACATGATTGTTATATCTGCATGGAAAAATATCATTGTAACTCTAGCATCACAGTTACCTGTCACGACCGTATTCTGATTGATGCAGCATCACGGTTAATACGGAGCTATTTACAATCTTATATATCCGCTTATGATTATCAGGACAGTTCTTATTGATGAACTGAATACTCGGACTTATCCTAGGTGCTTATTTTGCATTATCTATCAGCAATGCGCGTAATGCTAATCAATCAGAACGACAATCTACTCTCCAAAGTTAGCAGGTACATCACGAAAACTATTCTCAAACAGTTACATAATCAGACAGAGTAAGATCATTTGTCATTTAACCGAAATAGCACAATTAGGTCAGACCAGTCAGAAGTTGTGAACTAAACAATGCACTCTTATAACCAACAATATTGGGGATATCCATTCATGAACAGGCACTACTATCTTAATAAAAATAACGTGCCTACTTCATTGACATTAACTCGCCTACTACACTTTCTTTATTCATATCCTACTTTTAACTGTTTCGTATTAAATGTATATGCAGTGTGAAACTCAACACTTCCCCAATAAATAACTCAATACCACTTCAAAATATTAACTCCATTCACTCATCACCAACATCATCATCATCTATTAACCACATATGACACTTTATGTTCAAGTCGTAAGTGATGAATTCAATCAATTCTCACTGAGACAAATAGATTACCGATCAGTTCAACTTATGTGTACATAACATTTAGCGTCGTCATTGAAAATCCACAGCTCCATATTAAACATCATCGTTCACAAATCCCTAACTTGTACAACCACCACTCAACTACATATATGAAGACCTCCAGAACATAGTGGATATGATCAGACGCTGAAAATAATCACTACGATTCTAGTTGTCAATTCCAGATAGATAATCACCAATCGAATCAAAACTTGTCGGCTATTCCCACTTACATTGATAAGTTAGTCAATAGTTTGTCAACTCACAAATCAATCTATTATTAAATATCATCTTACTGATCTGTTTATTAACTGGAGAATGTTTGTCTACATATGTAAATATCTCGTTTTCATGGTGCATAATTTCACGACAAATTCATAAATTATGCAAATGACATGAACCGCTACAAAATTCTCAGGTGGTTTTGTCAAATCACTTGAGTTGAGTCAACTCCAACTTTGCAGTCATGGTTCACACACACACACACACAACGAGATTACTCATTTTAACACTGTTTACCCTATGTGTTGTGGTTAATTCTTTGCTTTCACTGTACTCTAAATAATATCCCGCTTAGATCAATAGGGTTTATCCTGATTTTAACGCATAATCTCCACTACACTATTTGCTGAACATCAATGGATTTTCAGTTGAATTCCTGGTATCAAGTCTGTGACTCTCTTTAATTTCCCTCATTCATTTGTTATTTGTTATATATGTATTATTATAGAGTTCAACTCTTTTGTGCAATAACTGTTGCGACAGCAATTTCTACCGCCCAACACTTTCTCAGTCACCGACCACTCATCTGAGATCTGAGCCATTTCAATCAGCCTGATCAGATGATTAACACTTTTAGTAATATCAGTATTGTCATTTAATCCATGATTGGTGGCATAGAAAGCCCTTGCACAAACCTAAACTGCTTTAGCGAATTCGCATTAAATGAACTCACTAAAGTGATAACATACAAAACACATATTTCTACATGCTTCATAATTCTCAATAACTAAGTTACTTAATATTTTAATATCAATAATAATAACGGTCCATGACCAACCACCAGTTATAAACCATCACTTATGCAACAACTTAACATCCATTAGTCAAATTAGTGTCACTCCGCTTTCTTTGCACCTCACAACGAAATCTTGCACGTGGCAGTTGATTAACCAAACAATAATCAATATACTAGAAGCCTTAAATTCTTGTTTTTTTTTAACAATACATAAGTAACCGATTATAAACAAGTGCAAATTATTACAATTAGACTTAAATCAAGTACAAAATTTGAGAATATTCAATTATTTTGCGCAACATTTCTTCGCGTCTAGTCTCTATTCATTTTCAAACAGTAGAAATGTACAGAATACATTAAATAACAGTTATTTCAACAAGCTATTGTTACAAGCTATATCATACTTATAAAACAACTAGTTTCGGTAAACCCCTATCAACCACAACTACTTTTCCCATAATGTTGCGATTTAACTAACCTATATACGTTTCATGTAAGGTAAAACCATTTACAAAGAATAAAATACCTGAATATAAAGCGGCATTGAATCATAATCATCAAGTGTCCAACTATCTTCCTGAAATATTCCTAATATGATATTCAGTCGAGTAACTTTATTTCCCGGCGTTATTTCACTCAACTTATTATATACCACTTTTTCTTCACAACTCAAGACAAACAGGTTATTCCACAAAACGATATACAACAGAGAATTTAGTAGATCATTAGAAGAAGAAGTTTTCATTGTTACATTTACCTAACTCAATCTATCACTTGGAAATTAACATGAGCGTTACTTAATTTGACAAAACTTAAGCTTCATTCACTTGTTAAACACAAAAACAAAAAACTTTTCTACAGTTCCGTCAAGCTCAAACGCATAACAAATCAATATCTTTGGAAAAAAAATACTCTCAACAACAGAGCCTTATTTGTAAACAATGAAATGCTGAAAACTTTAATTAAATTAGCTAATACTAGGTTCGTCAGTCCAGAAAAAAAAAACACATGCCAACTAACGATTGGAATAAGTAATAACAGATGACTAACCGACAATGAAACTATTGTAATAAACGACTAACATCTATAATTCATTTCGTCACCGAGGCTATCACTACGTTCCGAGGCCTATTTTCCTTCCTTTACCATCTTCATTTTTTCTTAAAACATGACTAAATATGATCTACGCATGAGTCCAGAACAATAACAACACGACCTGAGTTGAGCTGTAATATTCTTTTTTACTTGATGGGCGCAGCCATTTCCCATAAAATACGCTTACATGGTCGAGCGTTTATCGCCTCACCACATTATTGCGGTGAGTTCTTCTACTAAAGGGAAGGATAGTACATGAATGTCCGGTGGTGAAGTCAGTTCAATGGATATATAATCGGTAAACCTCGAATATATTATCGCCATGATCGTCAGTGAATGAATGGTGTGTGAACGCACATCTATCACCTACTACCCAACCAACGAATTTCTCACGTCGCTTGACTGTCTTGTCAATATGAAATTCAAATCAAAAGTTCGTAAGGAAAGAAATTCGCTCTGATTAAAATGCTTTTACAGGAACCGTGACAACTTTAAATAACAACGTACATTACTAGTCTTATAGGGTAGTTATTAAAGGCCAAAATTACGTTACTGCAAACAACTGCATCTTATACCGCCCTACACTAATGCATTGCTCGCATGTAACTCCTAATCCTTCCATTCAAATTTAAAACTTGACTAATTACCCTATCGTTGTCGGGATTCTCATTTCGACTAGAAGTTCCAAAGTCGATAAAAAAAGCTCAACCATCTTACTGAGCCTAATAGGATATTGTATTATTGTAGTTACGCTATGTACAAATAATAAGAGAAAAGAACCATCAACTGTTACTTTTAGAAAAACCATCAATGTCAAGTCAAGAAACATACGAAACATTCACTGAAATCTATACAACCTCCATCAATTCAGTCTACGCAAAAGTATTCTATTCTCACTAAATATGCTGCTTCATTACCATTTCAACCCTAAATCCAAATATAAACACCCCTACAATCCACTCGTTCAACACAAATAAAACTACAGACAAACCGAATTTATTTTAGAGCCAAATAGGAAAACCCGATCACATAACGGCAACGGTAACAACAGGTCAAACGAGTAGAAAAGTCATAGAGCAACTATAGTAAAAAAGCTCTTTTCCGATCGAGTAGGTTTGTACACAAAAGACACATTGGACTGAAGAATTGGTAATACGCTGATTTAGAGTCTGTTAACTACACACTGTGACTACTGCTTCACAAAAATACACGAATTGATTCAGTTCCAATTGAAACGAAATATAGTGAGGAATCCATGCTGAAAGAACACCACAAGCCATAAGGTCCCTCGGTCGATGTCCACGAAACTAGAGTAGTAACAGACAGAAGAGAAATTGGTCTTTGCATTGTAATCTTAAGTGACATGTTACATTGGAATAAAAACTACTGGGGTCAATCTCCCAGGAATACACACTCTGGCCACCTATATCCAATTATTGGTCTAAAATAATCTAATTATACTCTATCAAACCTGAAACACTCAAACTTCAGCAGCACTACATACCAAAAACAATAGGGCTCCTAAATAACCTATTCATTTCACTTTCCTCTCCATGTTTTCCACAAAATGATAAGCAATCTCAACTTAATGCGTTACTCACAAACCCCAACTCTCTCGTTCTCATCTCTACCATCTTTCACATGATGAAATGCTAAATTAATATCAATCCACAATGTTCCACAACAATCCTTTACTATCCCAACCAGCTCATCAACCAAATATACTGTTAAAATGAAGTCATCACCTAATAATCTCAACCTCATATGAAGCATCGCCTCATCGCACTATCGCAAAACTATTGTCCATCTCTTCTAATAATAGAAATTCTAATCATCCACTCAACGTTCAGTCATCGACAAACTTTTGTGCTGTCACATCGATTAAACACTTTCAAGTAACTTCTATCAAACTCAATCGAATTACATTTTGAACAAGAGAAAGAAATGAGAATAGCAATATTAACAACAACAATAATAATAATCATTGGAGTTTAGCACTTCATACATACACTTCCATATATAATATCTCCATTTGCAACTACACACTCTTGTGTTTAGATAGTGCCAAACGGGTTGCGTAGCAATCGATACCGTTTGTCAAATCCCTACTAGAGGATCATTCATAATTAAACATGATTGTTATATCTGCATGGAAAAATATCATTGTAACTCTAGCATCACAGTTACCTGTCACGACCGTATTCTGATTGATGCAGCATCACGGTTAATACGGAGCTATTTACAATCTTATATATCCGCTTATGATTATCAGGACAGTTCTTATTGATGAACTGAATACTCGGACTTATCCTAGGTGCTTATTTTGCATTATCTATCAGCAATGCGCGTAATGCTAATCAATCAGAACGACAATCTACTCTCCAAAGTTAGCAGGTACATCACGAAAACTATTCTCAAACAGTTACATAATCAGACAGAGTAAGATCATTTGTCATTTAACCGAAATAGCACAATTAGGTCAGACCAGTCAGAAGTTGTGAACTAAACAATGCACTCTTATAACCAACAATATTGGGGATATCCATTCATGAACAGGCACTACTATCTTAATAAAAATAACGTGCCTACTTCATTGACATTAACTCGCCTACTACACTTTCTTTATTCATATCCTACTTTTAACTGTTTCGTATTAAATGTATATGCAGTGTGAAACTCAACACTTCCCCAATAAATAACTCAATACCACTTCAAAATATTAACTCCATTCACTCATCACCAACATCATCATCATCTATTAACCACATATGACACTTTATGTTCAAGTCGTAAGTGATGAATTCAATCAATTCTCACTGAGACAAATAGATTACCGATCAGTTCAACTTATGTGTACATAACATTTAGCGTCGTCATTGAAAATCCACAGCTCCATATTAAACATCATCGTTCACAAATCCCTAACTTGTACAACCACCACTCAACTACATATATGAAGACCTCCAGAACATAGTGGATATGATCAGACGCTGAAAATAATCACTACGATTCTAGTTGTCAATTCCAGATAGATAATCACCACTCAAATTAAAACTTTTCGGCTATTCCCACTTACATTGATAAGTTAGTCAATAGTTTGTCAACTCACAAATCAACCTATTATTAAATATCATCTTACTGATCTGTTTATTAACTGGAGAATGTTTGTCTACATATGTAAATATCTCGTTTTCATGGTGCATAATTTCACGACAAATTCATAAATTATGCAAATGACATGAACCGCTACAAAATTCTCAGGTGGTTTTGTCAAATCACTTGAGTTGAGTCAACTCCAACTTTGCAGTCATGGTTCACACACACACACACACAACGAGATTACTCATTTTAACACTGTTTACCCTATGTGTTGTGGTTAATTCTTTGCTTTCACTGTACTCTAAATAATATCCCGCTTAGATCAATAGGGTTTATCCTGATTTTAACGCATAATCTCCACTACACTATTTGCTGAACATCAATGGATTTTCAGTTGAATTCCTGGTATCAAGTCTGTGACTCTCTTTAATTTCCCTCATTCATTTGTTATTTGTTATATATGTATTATTATAGAGTTCAACTCTTTTGTGCAATAACTGTTGCGACAGCAATTTCTACCGCCCAACACTTTCTCAGTCACCGACCACTCATCTGAGATCTGAGCCATTTCAATCAGCCTGATCAGATGATTAACACTTTTAGTAATATCAGTATTGTCATTTAATCCATGATTGGTGGCATAGAAAGCCCTTGCACAAACCTAAACTGCTTTAGCGAATTCGCATTAAATGAACTCACTAAAGTGATAACATACAAAACACATATTTCTACATGCTTCATAATTCTCAATAACTAAGTTACTTAATATTTTAATATCAATAATAATAACGGTCCATGACCAACCACCAGTTATAAACCATCACTTATGCAACAACTTAACATCCATTAGTCAAAATTAGTGTCACTCCGCTTTCTTTGCACCTCAGAACGAAATCTTGCACGTGGCAGTTGATTAACCAAACAATAATCAATATACTAGAAGCCTTAAATTCTTGTTTTTTTTTAACAATACATAAGTAACCGATTATAAACAAGTGCAAATTATTACAATTAGACTTAAATCAAGTACAAAATTTGAGAATATTCAATTATTTTGCGCAACATTTCTTCGCGTCTAGTCTCTATTCATTTTCAAACAGTAGAAATGTACAGAATACATTAAATAACAGTTATTTCAACAAGCTATTGTTACAAGCTATATCATACTTATAAAACAACTAGTTTCGGTAAACCCCTATCAACCACAACTACTTTTCCCATAATGTTGCGATTTAACTAACCTATATACGTTTCATGTAAGGTAAAACCATTTAGAAAGAATAAAATACCTGAATATAAAGCGGCATTGAATCATAATCATCAAGTGTCCAACTATCTTCCTGAAATATTCCTAATATCATATTCAGTCGAGTAACTTTATTTCCCGGCGTTATTTCACTCAACTTATTATATACCACTTTTTCTTCACAACTCAAGACAAACAGGTTATTCCACAAAACGATATACAACAGAGAATTTAGTAGATCATTAGAAGAAGAAGAAGTTTTCATTGTTACATTTACCTAACTCAATCTATCACTTGGAAATTAACATGAGCGTTACTTAATTTGACAAAACTTAAGCTTCATTCACTTGTTAAACACAAAAACAAAAAACTTTTCTACAGTTCGGTCAACCTAAAACGCATAACAAATCAATATCTTTGGAAAAAAAATACTCTCAACAACAGAGCCTTATTTGTAAACAATGAAATGCTGAAAACTTTAATTAAATTAGCTAATACTAGGTTCGTCAGTCCAGAAAAAAAAAACACATGCCAACTAACGATTGGAATAAGTAATAACAGATGACTAACCGACAATGAAACTATTGTAATAAACGACTAACATCTATAATTCATTTCGTCACCGAGGCTATCACTACGTTCCGAGGCCTATTTTCCTTCCTTTACCATCTTCATTTTTTCTTAAAACATGACTAAATATGATCTACGCATGAGTCCAGAACAATAACAACACGACCTGAGTTGAGCTGTAATATTCTTTTTTACTTGATGGGCGCAGCCATTTCCCATAAAATACGCTTACATGGTCGAGCGTTTATCGCCTCACCACATTATTGCGGTGAGTTCTTCTACTAAAGGGAAGGATAGTACATGAATGTCCGGTGGTGAAGTCAGTTCAATGGATATATAATCGGTAAACCTCGAATATATTATCGCCATGATCGTCAGTGAATGAATGGTGTGTGAACGCACATCTATCACCTACTACCCAACCAACGAATTTCTCACGTCGCTTGACTGTCTTGTCAATATGAAATTCAAATCAAAAGTTCGTAAGGAAAGAAATTCGCTCTGATTAAAATGCTTTTACAGGAACCGTGACAACTTTAAATAACAACGTACATTACTAGTCTTATAGGGTAGTTATTAAAGGCCAAAATTACGTTAATGCAAACAACTGCATCTTATACCGCCCTACACTAATGCATTGCTCGCATGTAACTCCTAATCCTTCCATTCAAATTTAAAACTTGACTAATTACCCTATCGTTGTCGGGATTCTCATTTCGACTAGAAGTTCCAAAGTCGATAAAAAAAGCTCAACCATCTTACTGAGCCTAATAGGATATTGTATTATTGTAGTTACGCTATGTACAAATAATAAGAGAAAAGAACCATCAACTGTTACTTTTAGAAAAACCATCAATGTCAAGTCAAGAAACATACGAAACATTCACTGAAATCTATACAACCTCCATCAATTCAGTCTACGCAAAAGTATTCTATTCTCACTAAATATGCTGCTTCATTACCATTTCAACCCTAAATCCAAATATAAACACCCCTACAATCCACTCGTTCAACACAAATAAAACTACAGACAAACCGAATTTATTTTAGAGCCAAATAGGAAAACCCGATCACATAACGGCAACGGTAACAACAGGTCAAACGAGTAGAAAAGTCATAGAGCAACTATAGTAAAAAAGCTCTTTTCCGATCGAGTAGGTTTGTACACAAAAGACACATTGGACTGAAGAATTGGTAATACGCTGATTTAGAGTCTGTTAACTACACACTGTGACTACTGCTTCACAAAAATACACGAATTGATTCAGTTCCAATTGAAACGAAATATAGTGAGGAATCCATGCTGAAAGAACACCACAAGCCATAAGGTCCCTCGGTCGATGTCCACGAAACTAGAGTAGTAACAGACAGAAGAGAAATTGGTCTTTGCATTGTAATCTTAAGTGACATGTTACATTGGAATAAAAACTACTGGGGTCAATCTCCCAGGAATACACACTCTGGCCACCTATATCCAATTATTGGTCTAAAATAATCTAATTATACTCTATCAAACCTGAAACACTCAAACTTCAGCAGCACTACATACCAAAAACAATAGGGCTCCTAAATAACCTATTCATTTCACTTTCCTCTCCATGTTTTCCACAAAATGATAAGCAATCTCAACTTAATGCGTTACTCACAAACCCCAACTCTCTCGTTCTCATCTCTACCATCTTTCACATGATGAAATGCTAAATTAATATCAATCCACAATGTTCCACAACAATCCTTTACTATCCCAACCAGCTCATCAACCAAATATACTGTTAAAATGAAGTCATCACCTAATAATCTCAACCTCATATGAAGCATCGCCTCATCGCACTATCGCAAAACTATTGTCCATCTCTTCTAATAATAGAAATTCTAATCATCCACTCAACGTTCAGTCATCGACAAACTTTTGTGCTGTCACATCGATTAAACACTTTCAAGTAACTTCTATCAAACTCAATCGAATTACATTTTGAACAAGAGAAAGAAATGAGAATAGCAATATTAACAACAACAATAATAATAACCATTGGAGTTTAGCACTTCATACATACACTTCCATATATAATATCTCCATTTGCAACTACACACTCTTGTGTTTAGATAGTGCCAAACGGGTTGCGTAGCAATCGATACCGTTTGTCAAATCCCTACTAGAGGATCATTCATAATTAAACATGATTGTTATATCTGCATGGAAAAATATCATTGTAACTCTAGCATCACAGTTACCTGTCACGACCGTATTCTGATTGATGCAGCATCACGGTTAATACGGAGCTATTTACAATCTTATATATCCGCTTATGATTATCAGGACAGTTCTTATTGATGAACTGAATACTCGGACTTATCCTAGGTGCTTATTTTGCATTATCTATCAGCAATGCGCGTAATGCTAATCAATCAGAACGACAATCTACTCTCCAAAGTTAGCAGGTACATCACGAAAACTATTCTCAAACAGTTACATAATCAGACAGAGTAAGATCATTTGTCATTTAACCGAAATAGCACAATTAGGTCAGACCAGTCAGAAGTTGTGAACTAAACAATGCACTCTTATAACCAACAATATTGGGGATATCCATTCATGAACAGGCACTACTATCTTAATAAAAATAACGTGCCTACTTCATTGACATTAACTCGCCTACTACACTTTCTTTATTCATATCCTACTTTTAACTGTTTCGTATTAAATGTATATGCAGTGTGAAACTCAACACTTCCCCAATAAATAACTCAATACCACTTCAAAATATTAACTCCATTCACTCATCACCAACATCATCATCATCTATTAACCACATATGACACTTTATGTTCAAGTCGTAAGTGATGAATTCAATCAATTCTCACTGAGACAAATAGATTACCGATCAGTTCAACTTATGTGTACATAACATTTAGCGTCGTCATTGAAAATCCACAGCTCCATATTAAACATCATCGTTCACAAATCCCTAACTTGTACAACCACCACTCAACTACATATATGAAGACCTCCAGAACATAGTGGATATGATCAGACGCTGAAAATAATCACTACGATTCTAATTGTCAATTCCACATAGATAATCACCACTCAAATTAAAACTTTTCGGCTATTCCCACATACATTGATAAGTTAGTCAATAGTTCGTCAACTCACAAATCAATCTATTATTAAATATCATCTTACGAATCTGTTTATTAACTGGAGAATGTTTGTCTACATATGTAAATATCTCGTTTTCATGGTGCATAATTTCACGACAAATTCATAAATTATGCAAATGACATGAACCGCTACAAAATTCTCAGGTGGTTTTGTCAAATCACTTGAGTTGAGTCAACTCCAACTTTGCAGTCATGGTTCACACACACACACACACAACGAGATTACTCATTTTAACACTGTTTACCCTATGTGTTGTGGTTAATTCTTTGCTTTCACTGTACTCTAAATAATATCCCGCTTAGATCAATAGGGTTTATCCTGATTTTAACGCATAATCTCCACTACACTATTTGCTGAACATCAATGGATTTTCAGTTGAATTATTGGTATCAAGTCTGTGACTCTCTTTAATTTCCCTCATTCATTTGCTATTTGTTATATATGTATTATTCTAGAGTTCAACTCTTTTGTGCAATAACTGTTGCGACAGCAATTTCTACCGCCCAACACTTTCTCAGTCACCGACCACTCATCTGAGATCTGAGCCATTTCAATCAGCCTGATCAGATGATTAACACTTTTAGTAATATGAGTATTGTCATTTAATCCATGATTGGTGGCATAGAAAGCCCTTGCACAAACCTAAACTGCTTTAGCGAATTCGCATTAAATGAACTCACTAAAGTGATAACATACAAAACACATATTTCTACATGCTTCATAATTCTCAATAACTAAGTTACTTAATATTTTAATATCAATAATAATAACGGTCCATGACCAACCACCAGTTATAAACCATCACTTATGCAACAACTTAACATCCATTAGTCAAAATTAGTGTCACTCCGCTTTCTTTGCACCTCAGAACGAAATCTTGCACGTGGCAGTTGATTAACCAAACAATAATCAATATACTAGAAGCCTTAAATTCTTGTTTTTTTTTAACAATACATAAGTAACCGATTATAAACAAGTGCAAATTATTACAATTAGACTTAAATCAAGTACAAAATTTGAGAATATTCAATTATTTTGCGCAACATTTCTTCGCGTCTAGTCTCTATTCATTTTCAAACAGTAGAAATGTACAGAATACATTAAATAACAGTTATTTCAACAAGCTATTGTTACAAGCTATATCATACTTATAAAACAACTAGTTTCGGTAAACCCCTATCAACCACAACTACTTTTCCCATAATGTTGCGATTTAACTAACCTATATACGTTTCATGTAAGGTAAAACCATTTACAAAGAATAAAATACCTAAATATAAAGCGGCATTGAATCATAATCATCAAGTGTCCAACTATCTTCCTGAAATATTCCTAATATGATATTCAGTCGAGTAACTTTATTTCCCGGCGTTATTTCACTCAACTTATTATATACCACTTTTTCTTCACAACTCAAGACAAACAGGTTATTCCACAAAACGATATACAACAGAGAATTTAGTAGATCATTAGAAGAAGAAGTTTTCATTGTTACATTTACCTAACTCAATCTATCACTTGGAAATTAACATGAGCGTTACTTAATTTGACAAAACTTAAGCTTCATTCACTTGTTAAACACAAAAACAAAAAACTTTTCTACAGTTCCGTCAAGCTCAAACGCATAACAAATCAATATCTTTGGAAAAAAAATACTCTCAACAACAGAGCCTTATTTGTAAACAATGAAATGCTGAAAACTTTAATTAAATTAGCTAATACTAGGTTCGTCAGTCCAGAAAAAAAAAACACATGCCAACTAACGATTGGAATAAGTAATAACAGATGACTAACCGACAATGAAACTATTGTAATAAACGACTAACATCTATAATTCATTTCGTCACCGAGGCTATCACTACGTTCCGAGGCCTATTTTCCTTCCTTTACCATCTTCATTTTTTCTTAAAACATGACTAAATATGATCTACGCATGAGTCCAGAACAATAACAACACGACCTGAGTTGAGCTGTAATATTCTTTTTTACTTGATGGGCGCAGCCATTTCCCATAAAATACGCTTACATGGTCGAGCGTTTATCGCCTCACCACATTATTGCGGTGAGTTCTTCTACTAAAGGGAAGGATAGTACATGAATGTCCGGTGGTGAAGTCAGTTCAATGGATATATAATCGGTAAACCTCGAATATATTATCGCCATGATCGTCAGTGAATGAATGGTGTGTGAACGCACATCTATCACCTACTACCCAACCAACGAATTTCTCACGTCGCTTGACTGTCTTGTCAATATGAAATTCAAATCAAAAGTTCGTAAGGAAAGAAATTCGCTCTGATTAAAATGCTTTTACAGGAACCGTGACAACTTTAAATAACAACGTACATTACTAGTCTTATAGGGTAGTTATTAAAGGCCAAAATTACGTTAATGCAAACAACTGCATCTTATACCGCCCTACACTAATGCATTGCTCGCATGTAACTCCTAATCCTTCCATTCAAATTTAAAACTTGACTAATTACCCTATCGTTGTCGGGATTCTCATTTCGATTAGAAGTTCCACACTTGTGACTGCATTGAAACCACATATATGAGTTAACGTGTAGTATTCGACAGAAACAAGAAGCAGACACAGGTAACAAGCATAATGGGAATTTCGGTCTTATGATGTATCCGAGAGTTGTATTCGAGATTACAATGATTATCCAAAATTTCCCATTTTCTCAAGTCATTTTAAGCGTTTCCTTAAAGTAAATTAAGGCTCGTTGCCCAATCTTTCTGATTGTAGCATCGTACTGAGGGTAGAGGAGTTGATTTGAGGCTTACTAACAGTCGGTTGAAGACGGTAAGCTAAAATTGTATGCAACTCTGTGAGATGCTGTACTTATCAACTCTTGGTTTTTAAGGACTCGTAATGTTTTTTTTTTGACGCTCATCGGTGAAGCGTAATTCTCTGTAGCGAAAACTTTTACAAAACTTAACGGTCAAGAAACCTGGTGATTGGATCTCATTGTCAAATTGCACACAATATAACGCATTTGATTGACGCCGAGAGCTATTCCCACCTACCGGCTGCTAAAATCCTAGCATGGGTGAAATAAAACGTGAGATAATAGTTCGTTAATTCACAACTTTTGTATGCATTCAGAACACTAAAGAGTACTTTGGCAGCTCAAATTCACCTTCGTTACAGTGACTTCGACCGCTATATTACGCCTCTTGGCTGCAAAATATCTACCATTCTGAAATAACTGTCTTATTCATTTCTTAAAAAAGATTACAAAATGCATATAATGGGCGTTTGGTTAGGTATATATCAGCAGATTGATTTACATGGTTGTCAAGATTTTTTTCTTGCATACACTTTTAAAAATGGTATCAACGGGTCATGTGAGTGATAATGATAACATGACTGGTTAAATTAATCTACGGATAGAGAAAGTCAGATTCTTATCTCAGTTCAGTAACATTTTACAAAACTATTTCAGGCATAAGAGCTGAGTGGTACAGTGATGTGATCCATGCTAATAAAACTTGACTTCGGGTAAAGGATTTTTAGTAACCACCTATGATCGCTATTTACGAAGGACTGTTGGCACTGAATACTTGGAGTTAGAAATAATAACGACCATAATTCAATTAGCCCTACCTCCTTAGAATAATAACTATGGCACGCAGAATGTATACCAGTGATTATTACCGTACCTTTGATTCGATGACACTGGGACAGTGTGAGGGAAGAAAGTCTATGGTATGGTGTAGTGAAGGATAGCTTGAGTTAGTGCGTTACTGTAACACTCCAGATAGTACCTCAAAGATAACTCGATTCAGTGAAATGGTTTAGAATACAGTAGGTGACGGTACTATTAATTCTCGATAGCAAATTTTAAAATTTGATATGACGCACACCTTTAGTTGAAGACATCTATCTTGGTTATGACATTACTTGAACTACTTAATTAGATGGTTTCTATTTCTTTTTAGATGATTTTTATAGCATATCCCCTACCTTCCTATTGTACTAAATAATTCTCACGTTATATACAAATATTAAAATTTAATGGAACTTATGGGAAGTTCGCGATCCGTTGGACCCCCTAAATCAAATATCATATGAAATGTTTACCAGAAATCCAGACTGACGTAACAAATACTTTATCATCGTGTTATGAAAGTTAAACAAGAACAAACTTATCAAAATTTACAGGAACTATGAACGAATAAAGTCAACGATATACACTTCACCATCGTAAAATGCGAACACACCAAATATGAAGAGTTAAGACGTCCTTAACATTGATAATCGATTGGATGGTAATAAACATTTGTTTCAAAATCCTACAAGTGATCATTAATGAGAACACGGAAATCCTACACTAGATATCTCCCTTAGAAACGTATTCACAGAACATACCGGCAGTTAACCGGTGGACTAACTTTCAAATATACTTACAAAGCGAGATTTTATAGTTAATTTACACCATAAGTTATGTTCTCAATTTGTGAACTAATTGGTGTAGTTTGATATCATCTGGAAACATTGGCTTAGAGTATGTTGAAGGAAATGTTAACAATGATCTTACAATAAACACACCCAAAATATAGAAATACTAATGAATCGAGAGGATGTACGTAAATGTTTTGGTACAAACTAACTTAGTCATTGGGTACGATTTGACCCATATATGAGAAAAAAGACTAGGACTTATTCAAGGGATTGATATATTGAGTCAAATTCTAGTTTCAAATCTCAGAAAATAACTAAGTTACACAAAGATTTTCAAAAATGCAAGGAGTTACTTTACATAAAAAGTTTACGAGTAGTCCTACAATATAAAATAAATAAAAATCTTACCTGTTACTTCCGGTGATCAAAATGCAATACCAAGGGTCGACCGGCTACTCGATATCCATTTAGTCCTCTGAGCGCCCTATCAGCTTCGTAACTTGTTTTGAAATCAACTAACGCTTCACCAACAAACTGCCCTTGAGGATCACGGCGTAGTCTTATCGAACCCGGAACGAAGTAATAATCCCGCATTATTCCAGCTAGTTGATCAACTGTACATGCGGGTGGAAGATTTCCGACAAAAACTGTAACAAAGTCAGGAACTGGGCGACGATGTGGAAGAGGAACAGGTTGTCTCGGAACAGATGAAATATCTGATTGGTGTGGTGGGATAGAATGTAAATTATCCACAGGCGGGCGGAACCTACGGAAGGAGTCGTGATGGTCATCAAAAGGGGCAGGTACAGCAGGGCGGTCATAGTAAGAGTCATCGTACTTAGCTCTGCCTACACTTGGGGGACGGCTCTCAAATGGATTCGAAGGTGACGGACGCTGGCGTTGATCCCAATGGATGCGGGATTCCCGAGGATCTCTGTCACGAGATCTTCCAGGTCTGTCAATGTTGAGTTGTTCATCTTTTGGATCGGCACCCAAACGGTTCAGCATTTCCTCTCGAGAAATGGCTTCTATATGAAGAGATGGATGTGACTGTTTTGCCTTAGAACCTTCAGTCGATGCTTCATTTACAGCACGACGACAGTTGTTTTCACTAATAAAATCAATGAAAGCAATATTAGCATCAGGAGCCAGCCGTACCGCATCTCCAGGAATTAGGATGGACGGAAACAGATTCAGAACTTCAGAATCTTTTACTGTGCGAGAAAACCCACTGACACAAGCACATGTCAAAAAGCCACCAGGTGGTTTAGTAGGCTCCGAATCGACATCACGAGGAACAGGTGGTTTGATAGATTCTTTAGTACTTTCAGATTTACTACCGATCGCTAAGGCTGAATAAGCAGTGACTTGCAACTTTGATATTGGTGTTAAGCGCACTGATGGAAGTCCCACATCTGGTCGAAATGGCCGTGGTTTGGCAGAAAGAAGGATTTTGATATCCTCTGCAGAAGGAAGCGTAACTAGTGCCCTAGTTAAGTTGGTACTGCGTGGTGCAGACTTATCATTTGGAGGGAACCGAGCCAGTACAACATTTTCACAAGTTAGACCAGGAGCACCCAAAAACCGAACTACTTCTGTCTTGGTGGTATCAGATGGGAGCTCAGCTAGCTCAAGACAACCATCGTTGTAATGAGGAGGGTAGAACTGATCAGGTGGTGGAAGTTTTTTGGCAACCTCTGGAGGGCATTTTGAAGTAAAGTTTGTATCACTAACACTGTAAAATTCACTTAGAGTGCATTTGACTACTTTTATCACGTCTCCTTTGTGAGGACGATTATTAAAACTGAGTGCCCGTTCATACGAATCACGAGTTGTCATCATTATAAACACATACCCAGTGGGACGTTGTAGCAAATCTTCTTCAACCCGGATACCCCATTTTGGAACAACTTGGACGCCACGTAAAACTTCGAAAACAGTCTTTATTCCAGCTTCTGGGGCGGGCAAACAAACTCTTAGTACGTAATCAGTTTCTCCAGGCACTATGTCAGATGGGCGAGTATATGATGAGGGTTGTGGTCGACGTTTTCGTGGGTACTCTTCAAAGTCTGAAGTCTGATGCTGGAATGGACGCTTTGGTCCTGAAACGGGTGCATTATCGTTGAGCCACGGAGGTCTAACAGAAAAATCGCGTTCCTCTTGCAACCTAGAATCAGTGCATGCAGTTTCACGATCAAGCGGATGACCCGGGCCACTTCTAAATTCTGATGGAAACGGGTGGGTATTTCCATGACCAAACTCACGTGATTGAATATCATGTGGAGGGAACCGATCATTGAATACTCTAGGAGATTGTGCACGGTACTTATCATAATCTGACGTCATACCATCCGAGACGTGTAGCGCAGAATAAGGGTCAGCATAAGAGTCCCTTGGACTGCTTTTGCCTTCATTGTCTTTGCCTCTCGGGACGAAGTTGTCTTCAGAAGTAATCGATGGCGGGTGCCTACTATAATCGTAATCATCGCGATAAGATCTATGTCCCAAGTCACCTCGGTTATTCAAGTATGTATCTCTTGGACCATAGTCGTTACTTGGTGGGAAGTCTCGTATCGCATCATACCTTGAATGCATGTTAGGTTGGTTATTGTAACTATAATCTCGATCCTGACTAAAATGAGGTCTATCTGGAGGTAAAGTTTCGGGATATTTGTCCGGGTTGTTACGTTCAGCTGATTCAATTTGTCCACGAGGGGGATCCAAGGTTACACCTTTGCCATAGGTGTAAGGATACTGCTTGGAGGAATCATCAAATGATTCACGAGTGGCTCCATTACGGTACGATGGGAAGGAACTGGGCAGTGTAGGAGCTGTCACATCTAGTGCATGCATAGTTTCAGTCTTTTGAGAGATAGATTGAGATAAAACCGGATTTCCCCCACTAGAAAATAAGGCTGAAGTTTTTGCAGATTCGATTATTGACTGCATTTCGGCTTTACTGCTCAGAAACAGGCGAACAGATGCCCCGTTGATTGTTTGTCGATCAAGCAGCATAGCTTTTCTTGCATCTTCATCTGTAGCAAAGGCAATAAATGCGTCACCTTCCGTGCCCCCGACGATGTGCACGCCCCCTTCAGGAATGGATAACCCGCTGAAAAAGCGTCGAATATTTGAGGCGTTTGCTGAAATTGGTAGGTTTTGGAGTCGAATGATGACAGACATTCTTTGTTCTGCAACAAGAGAAAATCAAAATGTATCACTGGAACCAGGAGATTTCCAGAATAAAAAAATTAGACAACACTGGATTATTGTTTAATAATGACTTGTCCTTTACCATGTCTATATGAATAGGTATAGATAAAAAGGTGAAACGGTCCGTGAACTTTTCATTGGAAAACGACCTCTTCACTTGATTTTCAAGACAAAATAGAGATCAAAAAATTCGTATTTTTATCATTCGACCTATTTTTGGCTCAGTCATTAATTTCGAAATTTCATGCTTTGAACAACGCATAAACGAACGAACGAACGAACATCTACGAAAACATTTCCAAGTGGAAACAAGAACGATTACATGTTCTACTCAGCCCAGATCTAGAGGGGTAGCGCAGTGGCTATAACTCTACTTACAATTACTTCAGTTTAGCACCCAAGTAGGGTCACTGATTCATAAAGTGTGACTTAAGGGACATAGAGCAACCGGTTAGAGTAATTACCGAATACTTTAAAGGAATTAATACGAAACAAGATGTTGAGTTGTGAATGATGTACAAAACTACCATTAAGTCTGTGATTTGATTTTCGGAATTTCCGTTAGTTAGTGAACACTGAGGGTTCACCTAGGGTAGTTGGAAAACCCAGATGTTACACATGGGTTACAGGACCCTGGGGAAACAAAAGGCGTATGAACCTATTGTTGGCCACCGGCTATCATGGGACTGCATCTGCTAAAGTTGTACCGTTGACTTGTGGATTCAACCTCTAGGTCAAAGGCCCGAGGAGTGACCCTCTAGGGAAACCACGTCTCGGTTTGCGCACACGGGCAGTATCCCAGCCCTCATACAAATAGGATGACAAAGTGTGGCGCATATGTATTTGGTGCCCTCTTGTACCAGTATATATATATATATATTCGCTCAAAGGGTTGGACTTTAATATTTGACCTCTCAATTGAAAGTAAACTGTACCACGTCAATGGGAAATCCAAAAATAGGACCAAAAAGGGGTTAAATTATTGGTCGAATCTTGCCCACCGGATAACTTGTGTTTTCTGAAGGAAAATAAACAAAATGGACTATAATCACCCAAGGTGACTATGAAATCGAGACCTGAGCAGTGCTTGCTTTTACTGATTCAGTGAAAATTAAAGACTAACGGAAAGTACTATATAAGATACACTGCCCTACATCCAAAGTCAGATTTGAGGTTTACTGGTCTCAGTACAAATCGACCAGGAATAAATGCACCGGTACAATCCGTGCCATTCAGAAGTACAGAAACCAACTGATGCCAACTGAAACCAAGAAGTCGAAACGATTATTCGCATAAGTCTATTACAAAACCCAACAATGGAACCCTAAGCTAATTACGAAAGGAAGTGCATCGCGAATGATAGAAAACAATGTTAAAGCAAAAGCCATAGCTGATTATTTTGAGACGATCTTTACACATGCTCCTAATTTTAACTTAGGATTAGCCCCACATGCAATTAATGAATGTTGTTTGTTAAAACTTCAAAATGAAAAATGTTGCTTCAGGATTGGGTTGCATTGACATCTAAACTAATGACAGGGAATGAAGTAGTTGAGCGGGTCGACCGCTTCACTTATCTTGAGTCTCATCAGCTCTTGTAGCCTGATGTGACGAAATTTCAGCACGGATACAGAAGGCTCGACTAGCTTTTGCCGAATTGCGTCATTTTTGGAGTAGACGAAATATCCGTCTACCAACCAAACGACGCTTTACTGCGCAGCAGTTCACTCCATCCTACTTTATGGCAGTGAAACATGGCCCGTAAGAGTAGAGAATATTCGTAGGTTACTAGTATTTGATCATAGGTGTCTTCGAAGCATTGCTCGTATATCCTGGGACCATCGATTAAGTAACACAGTTGTTAGGAAATGGGTGCTAGGTCAAGATGGCAAATCAATTGATGAAGTAGTAGTGAAAATCCATCAGTTGAGACGACTGGGACATGTATTGCGTATGTCCATCCACCGACTGCCAAGACGTGCGATGTTTCATGGTGTAGGAGTATTTTGGAAGAAAGCTAGGGGCGGACAGACCAAAACAGGGAACAAATCCATGAAGTCACTCACAAGTGGACTGAGCCATGTTAGTAGGTGTAGACTACCTGGTTGGGATCCGTGAGACGACGGCAACCGATGGTTAGAGACCTTGAATGACATGGCTCAAAATCGTTTGCAATGGTGTGAGCAGGTGCATCTACTCTGTGTTCTCCGAAATTATAATCTTCTGAATTCTTCATGAACTTTTTTCCTTCCAAATTTATTTCACTGGATTATACTCCTTGAATAACATCTTCAAGCCATAATCTTTCCGATTACTGCTTATACTTTTACTACCTCTACAACTAGAGGATTTGAATCGGCAACTGCATCTCCGTGCTAATGTGGTATGGCAACTCGAACTGATGTACGTACGTACAAAGTTTTACGTTGTTACTGACTGACTGGAAAACTTCAGATGAGCGTTTGATAGGGTGCCACATAGTATGTTCCTATTGAAGCTGAGAGGCTTAGTTTTTGGATTCGCACTTAAGTGGATCAAAGACTTTTTGATAGGAAAAAGACTCTAAATGCTCCTTGAGGGAATTAATACTTCATGAAGTACCGCGAGGCATCATTTTAGATCTTTCAGTTTTCCAAATCAATATGAGTGAATCGTCGATGCTACTTTACACAGGCAAACTAAAGATCTAGAAAGTGACGGAAGATGACGATGTAGGCACTCCAGACCGGTCTAGACTTCCTGATAAGCTGTTCTAAAAGTAGCCAACATCTATCATTATCAGATGGTGGAGATTTGTAGCTCAGGTGGATGATTTTGATGGAGTTTTGTTCTCTGAGCTGGATGGTTTGGTAGACTTCTATCTGAAGTTTGTGCTGATGATGTCGTTCAGAAGAACGATGAAAGCTCCACGACCAAACCATCCAGCTCAGAGAACAAAACTCCATCAAAATCTATCATTATCATCAAGTTTATAGACACGTCAGACATGTTTATGTTGGTTGTGTGAAGCGTCAGTGCCCCTAGTCTTGTCTCAATCAATTATGGGTGAGAGTTACGACCAAAGACTACGGCTTACTACTAACTAGGGTTAGAGGGATTGGAACTACATGAGTGTCATGACCATTTACCAAGTTGGATACAAATATGTTATATATGGTATATACAGGCCATATAAAGTCCAAACTAAAAACTGTATTCAGGCCACAAACTTTCGTTCAAAGTAGTAGGCAGCTTTCTGGGAAAGTTCGGAACTGAGGCTTATCATACAGACCTGAGAAGTCTCTTAGAAACTTGAGGAGAACTAATTTTGATGTACAGGATACTAAATGAGCTCGGACCTGCTATATCTCCCCCCTCCTACAACTACGCCAGGACAACTCATGGGAAACAAGATTGAGAAGACGAGAACAGACGATATCCCCTCGGCATCACAGGTTCTCCCATTGGGTTGCCAATTCTTAGGAACCACTAACTGAAGGAGTGTCCATATTTTTAATCAACTTATTGAAGAGAATTTACACTCGTAGAAGCTTAATAAAAACAAACTAACGTCCCAATCTTTCAATTTTGGGGAGAATTCTGTCCATTTACGGGATTTCTCCAAGCTTTGGGGAAAACCCCAAAATAGGGAGATTGGGGCAAAATGTTTGGTCAACAGTGCTCAACAAATAAATCTAAATCTAAACAAGTTTTATTTGTGTGTCTGTAGCCAGTGGTCTCCAAATGTGACAAACAGATTATCTAGCAACAACACGAGGTAAGACTTCCCTTGAGGAACATTCACCACCGCCCCTAAACTACGTAATCGGAATGAAGTACGTTTACATGTAAATCTTGGAGATTCACGTTACTGTGACACCATTACAACCGACAATATTATAATCATCTACACGCGAAACATGGGTGGTTACCCCTAAAGTAAAAAACCTGGGAAATGATGAACGATATTTGGTATCGATGGGAAAAAAGCAAAGCAACTTACACGAAGCGATATGTATGTCCCGAAGCCGACCAAGATGGACCCTGGTAGCGCAGATAAACAACTAGATGCTAATGTCATAAATTATTTTAAATAAGTATAGATAAATTATGAGAGGCTGATTCTTGACGAATTGAGGTACCCAATCTCAATGGGTTGATGATTCCTCTAAGCAAAGATTAAAGATTATGAAAAAAGAAATGGGGGGAATAAATGATAATTCATTGAGAAGCCATTCTGGGTCATTATGAAAGTATCACATCACTTTTTTTAAAAGTCATAAAGATGGTAGTTGGGCAGTTATATATTTCGGGGAATCTGCAGAGAATGACTATTTCAACTATTATACACCAAATATGTTTCATTACGACTAGTTTTATTTTAGGATTGCTATTTAATTCTAAACTCTAAAACTGATTTTGGGTCTAAACTTTCCCAATTCTTGTTACTGTATATTATTTTCATTCTGGTTACCAGTCGCTAATTTGAATTATCAATCTGTAGACCTGTCAATCCCACCATGGAAGTCAAGATATTTTTGAGAATAATTTAGAAGACCACTAAAACGTCCATGAAAACCAACAACTCGTTGAACATCGGGCATGATTTCCAAATAAGTCCAATCAGGTCTACTGAAAGACTCCTAAAAGGAAACATATTTTGTCATGGATCCAACACAGTACCTAAAACTGAACTTCTAAATTTTCTAATTCGGTTTTTCTGTAATATACCAAAGCTCCAACCTAGAGGCACTTATTTTCCATTTAGGCTGGACTTGAAAGCTTTGCAGCGGTATATAGATCCCAAAACAAATATTCCTGTCGGTCCCCGACAACGTTTCTGACCTCAGTAGTTTTGCTGGACACACCCTAGCTGAAAGCGTTAGATCGCGCACGTGCATCAGATCACCATTGCGTACACCCTGAAACACATCCTTCGCAACAGCTAGTCAGACTAAGTCAAACACTTTTTGACACTACGAATACCTTCCAAACGTATATTCGAACCCCTACATTCCTGGTTTCTGATTTTACTGGGTCGGGATCTTTTGATTAGAAAGGATAAACTCCAAGTGTTCTTCACAGAAATCAGTATTTAGTGGAGTACTGAATACATATATATGTCATCAAATTCCCAGTGTTGCCATATACTGGTGGTATGTAAATCTGGAGAGAAGCACTTGGGGATGCATCTGTGTGTGCACTTCTGGTCAATCTGAACGTCCTGGGATCTGGTCTAAGACCTAGTTTATGTGTATCATTGTAGAGATTAGAGATATAAAGAAAAATAGCCATTGCATTGGATAATAGTCGGTTTCCTCAGTTTTGTCCCACAATGATCCATAGGTAACAGTGAGTCATGTTCTGAAGACTGATGCCCACTTCCATGAATCACCGCCAAGATGTTCAGAATCCTACCGACATTATGTTATAAAAATAAGCACTAAGTTGGATGGATCCAAACAAGTTATTAGATCACAGCAGATCCTTGTACCTGACGTGATAGACTCCTCAATAATTTCTTTTATTACTGCAGGCAGGCAGAGACAAAATTTTATGTGAGTAATACCACTCATATATTCGTCTACTGACTGCTGAAGAGTGTGTACCTAATTAGTTTGACTGAATATCACACTGTCTTCTGAATTCCGTACCTGAGGAGAGGGTAAATATTAGTCTAACAATAGATGCTTCCTTGTTTTAGAAGAAATATTTTTATATGCCCATTAACAGATGATCTTGAGGTCAACTGGAGCACTGCATCTCTAGGTGCGACGATAAATCCATGGGAATTTGAGGTATTTGTACAAACTAATGATTCTTTTGTACTTGGTTGCCCGCTGATTACGATTCCCAAATTCATTCATTTGTGCTCACATAGTTCCATTTAACTTGAATTGCACTATTTCTAGAATTCCTGGTTGGTACTTTAGTTTGAATTCTCCTAATCATCATACTGACTTTACGATGGAGCCTGTGTTTGAACAACTGGACATACGTTCGAATTCTGAAGCTTTCAAAGATTACATGGAAAGGTTTGAAATCTGGAGTATCACCAGGAAAGATGTAAGGGATGACAAAACTGTGGCTTACGTCCTTACATTCATCAGAAAGGATGCCTTCAGTTTACTATACACGGACACTTTTAGATAAGTCTATTTCATTTCCCTACGCAACTTTCAAGGAACTACTAGTAAATTATGTAAAATGTACTAATTTCAGTTCCATGAAGAAGCAAAATTTCAAAAAGTGAAACATCAAGAATTCTACATTACTTGATCGTCCCAATCCAATGCATACTAAAAGTCATCCAGATATCAATTCATCGAGAAGTTGCAAAGCAGGTTACTGAGGTGAGCACGGATTTGGTAAATGCTTAACTAATGATAAGTTTCATCTACGTAATTCATGTGTCTTTCGTCATGCCAAATGCTTTAAGTTTGGAAATATGGGACACATAAAATCTGTTTGCAGAGCTACTGTTCACTTTGCCACAAGTGATTATAAACTCCGTAGTTCGTATTTTATTAAGTTGGGCGTTTCTAGTGATCGTTTATCTTTATCCACGATTTCGGAGGGTAATGTCCATAGTCAAAAGCAATTATATACCCTCCTTGGTTCATTTCATAACTTTATTGTTGACACAAGTAGCTAGAGTCACACCTCAGTTCGTAATCAAACGAAGCTTCGTTAACCTAGCATAACTCTGAAACTAAACTCCAGCCAAAATAAACTCATACATCGCGTGATATTTGACGGGAAAGCTGGAGGACCTCGTATTCAGAAAATAACTGGAGCAGCGCAATTAATACAAGTTCATGAAATGAAAGTCAAAATCATTGTGGGACAAAAGTTTCTAATGAATCGAATTCTTATCACATTTCTCATGATATTTCACCAGATATGAGATGTCTTAATGATTCTCATATCTTTGATGAAAATTCTTACAAAAATGAGAAAAATACGTTGAATGGGTCAAGTCATGATCATGATCATGCGATTTTGAATAGATGCTGATTTTTCTCATGATCCATTGTTCTCAAAAGAAATTCCCAATAAATTTGAGGAAAATATTCCAGAAGTATTAAATCCCGATGTCATATAAAGTGCAATTTGTCCTCATAATACATTTGTTTCTGATGAGATACTTGGTCAGTGTGAAACATGAGTTCTAAGTGATTTCAAACGTGATTACCGTTCGGATGATTTCATATCAAATTCTATTTATCCTCAAGTGAATCCTCTTGTCAATGTGAGAAATATGTTTCAAATAAAGCCACATTATTTGTAACTTGAGGATATGAAGATCCAACATTATTTCTTGGGTGAGAATAGTGTTGGAAAATCTATGGTTCCGTTTCTAGATAACGGTGATTTAAGTACACATGTTGGTTAGATACAATTCCAGGAACCAGATTAGTCTTTTTCAATTTCAGTTGTTAAGTTCAACACTAATTAATACATCCTGAACTCAGTGTCTACATCCAATACGCAGTCAAACAGACACACAATGAACCTAAGAAGAAGTACAGTCGATTAAAGAAATTTAGATTCTACTTTAAGCTGTGGCACATGCGTTATTTTTACGAAATAATGATTCTTTTGTACTCACGTAGTTCTAGATGCTGTGAATTTCATTATTTCGGGAATTTTTACTGAGTACAACAATTCAAATATTTTTAGTTATCATAGAATTCGGCACCAATATTCGTACACTTTGCTCACAATTTCAGCTCCTAAAGAAATCAGTGATTCCATTTGAGGCCCTCTCAAATTTAAACCATACACAATCATAGGATGTGGAATAATAAATCGTCCGTCTATCAAACAGTTAGAGAATTTTAAGAAACTGACGAGCGGAAACGGGTCATAGGTCATCATCCAAGTTCTGAAGTTATCAGTAAGTCTTGGTCTGCGATAATATTGTGGGTGAAGCGGTCTTAAAAATGGATATAAACTCCTCCATGCTACAATTAACACTGGATATACAAGGCCTCATTTAACACGCATTGAGAATAGGATTATGAAGTGACATCCCTACAGTTGGGCCGCATATATTACACAACATGCAAATTAATGAAACATCAGCAGGTCTCGTCACAGTAGAACCCATCACAAGTGTCAAAAGTCTCGCAGGAACTGCCATCCACAAAAGTTGAAGCAGATTACCACAACAGAATAGATCAAGATATCGAAACAGGTCACACAAGTCCAGACAATCTGAACAGCTTTGTTGGTATCACTGGATGTTTGGTCCCGAATCAAGTTAGTGCAGTCAACCATATGCCTGGTTCAAATAGATTCCCAGGAATCTGAGAAACAAACAGCTCTTCCACAGGCTGCGACTGCTGAGGAGAGATACCTAAATGTTTGCTTGTCAAACGTTAATGACAGAGATTGTAGCCCGAACTTTCTAAGGTATACATGCGCGGTGGTTTATGTTGTTCGTCAGAATAAGGTCGAGATGGGACGAAAAACTTCCCTGGCTCATCTTCGAACACTCAACATAACAAAAATCGTGATATTCGGACAAAAGATTTAGGGTTTGTGTTACAGTAGGAACTGAAAGTATTCGACTTGTTAGAAACTTATATTGACTGTCACCACTCTCACTGTTTTGGATAAATTTGTTTTGCTCAAAATATTAAGTGGTCTGTTAATTACTTAGTGCACGTACATCTTTGGTTTGCCAGTTTTTGATTCGATATTTTCGCTCCTGAAACGAAATTTGAAAAACGTTATGTTTGGGTTGATTGCTCGTAAGGTACGAATTAACTTTGGTACCAAAACTGCGATTTGGTTCTCTTGTTCCCTGGTTCACAAGGTAAAAGTGTATCAGTCGAACGTGCTTCAGTAGGGAACTAAGGCAAAACCTGGATAATACAGTTTTACAGTTTTCTTGGGTGCCCATTTCATCGGACTTATATCTGGCAACAATTGCGACAGAGCTTTCGAAGAAATGTGAATTTCTAGTGGATAGGGATAAACGCTCAAAGATACTTTGAAAGACATTTCTCTGAGTCAAGAACAAACCTGACCGGTAGATAATACAAAGTTTACATATATGCTCTCGAGGATTTAGAATCTAGCCATAGCAAATCCTCAATCTTAAAAACTAGGCCAAAAGCAGCCCACGAATCGAAATCTGAAAGCGCTACTGTATTTGCGAGACACGGAAGATTGACCCCAGACGAACCTGAAATCGCGAAAACTGAATTCGACTACACACTAAAGTCAGAGATTCTGCGTACACAAACCGCGAAAAATCTATGCCTAGTTGAGTTTGAGACGGAGTAGAAGATTAATCTCTCAGAGAGGTTACTTCACTGGAATGTCATTCTATGAGATAGATATTTTCATCCCGAAACTTTTATTAGTCTCCTAAACGACATCAGCACAGACTTCGGGTAGTTGTGAGTTTTCTACATATAACTGATCATTCATCCTGTCAACTCTAATCTCGGTTGATTATTACTGACCTTTAACCTGTCGTTGTCCGTACGTTTATTTTGATTGTCTTTTCCTTTGAAGTGATTCTTAATCATATATATAGACACCTGTAGTCAAAGCCTGGTAACTTATGAGTGTCTTCTGTCCTTAATGACCATGGTTCTCAGCCGTAAAGCAAGACAGAACGACCTGCCATACAGTGTACTCGTTCCTTCATTGATAGACGGATATCTCACCTTCGCCATGAATGACGCAAATGAGCTATCTGAGTCCGTGCATAGATTTCGTCAGACACCAAGTAATTTACTTTAGGGTTCCCTAATGAATATGTGGTCGATGCAGCCACGACCGGTTCTGAAGTCAGCCTGATTTTCTCGTGTTTGCAGTTCACGAGTCTTTGTTAGGCACCCGATAATTATTGAGGCTAGTATTGTAGATGCTATGTTAGTCAAACTAATCCCTCTATGGTTGTCACAGGATGATTTTGACCCCTTCTTGCATATTGGAACAAATAGTGATTGCGACCAGTCAGATGGGATTAGGTCCAACTCCCAGATGTTAGCTAAAATATTGGTCAACCTAGTCGCTAAAATCAGACCGAAATCCCTAAAGACCACTGGAGCCAATCCATCTGGGCCAGCTGCTCCTCCTAGTTTCAGATTATCGATAACCTTTTGAACTATATCTGGAGTTGGTGGACCTAATTCAATGTTCCATTCAGGTTGTTTGGGAATGGAGGGTAGTTGTAGATTAGCAGGAAGCCAGCTGAACTACTCCTTAAAGTGTTCCACCTATCGTTCTAAACGTCTGAGATGAGAGCAGAAAAGAGTGTCATCTTTTTCCGAAACAGACTTGTAGTGGCATTGGACCATAACCAAACAATCCTCAAAGCTGAACACAAGACAATTGGGGAAATAGATATTCAATATTTATTTCGGAGAAATACCTAATGATGAGGAAGGCGGGAAGAATGAATCGAATTAATTCGAGTGGATTGGATGGCATGGCTCGGACTTGCAGGCGTGGTCCCTGCTGAATGTTACTTTATATCTTTTATTCATATTATATATATTGTTGTACCTCTAGCCTAATCGTGTTCTCAATCATGTATTGGTAATTGTTACGATGCAGTGAGTTGGTATAGACGATGATGTAACTTCGTCGTAAGATCTTATAGATTAGGCAGTTATATCATGACAAATCTACAATTATAGGATTAGGCCTATTAATATCATAGGAGACCATGATTCTACAGTTATTATTATTATTATTATTATTATTCACAAACATCTTATAGGTACATAGGTGTTCTGGAGAAACCATCTCGGGTTTCTTCAAAAATGTGATAATACACAGGTTTCATTAATGTCAGCATCATATTTGCCGTATTTGAAAAAGAGAAAAAAACATAGTAATGATAACAGAATAATAATAAGCCAAGTTTTGTATAATTTAGAATATTGAGTTGACTGTAAAGAAGGAAAAGGAGAAAATAAAGGAATGCAGATGAAGAAATTGCGAACTACGTAAATAGTTTAATAAGCGTGTTGGTGAACACAGAACAAGAATAAACGACCATGTATGTATCGCTAGATAAGTAACAAAAGTAAAATAAAACAAAATAAATAGGAAAACTAACTTGTTAGTACAGTAAGATATAGCTTCAGAATAAGTGTTTGTGTAGTTGTAGTGGCATTAGACAATAGCCACACAATCCACAAAGCTGAACACGAGACTACTCAGAAAATAGATATTCAATATTTAACGCGGAGAAATACCTAACAATGGAGAAGGCGCGAACAAGGAATTGAATGGACTGGAGTTGATCGAGTGGCATGGCTCGTCCATGCAGGCGTGGTCCATCTCAGTGTTACTTTATATCTTCTATTCATATTAAATATATTGTTCTTTCTCTAGCCTAACCTTGTTCTTCATCATGTATTGGTAATTGATACGATACAGTGAGTTGGTGTAGTCGATGGTGTGACTTCCACGTAAGATCTTATAGATTAGGCAGTTATATCATGACGAATCTACAATTTTGGGATTAGGTCTATTATTAGAGCAGTACTAATGTTATAGTAGACCATAATTCTACATTGGTGAGCCCAACTAAAGAAACGCAACCTATTATTACTAATCCTTATTTCCACTTCAACTTTCTCGATCGATTTTATATTTATGTTAACACTGTATTCTAATAGTCCTCTGATTAATGCTCACATGCATTATCGTAATGTTATATTGATTAGTCCTCATGACAAACTAGCTCAATCGATAATAAAAACTGGTCGTCTATATTAACTAATTAGCTTTGATGGTTAGTTAACAAGCTGTAATAGCATTTACATGCTTCAGCGACATAGTCTTGTTTAAACATCAAGCTCTAGCAAATATGACCTGTAAATAGCGTAAATATACATTGACTAACAATGCGGTCAAGGACTAAATAGTTCTCTGGATCTAATTCTCAGTGTTCCTTCACTTAACACCTCATCCTGTTTTAAACGATGCACTATCCTGTAATATCTTTTCTTCCGACCACTGCCTGCCTAATTTCATATTCTCGAGTTCCATTGCCAAACAACGAGGATGACTACTCCAAAAACATACGGTGAGTTTCAGCTATAAGTTTTCCGCAATCATTTTTAGATGGTTCGTTCAACGACAACCATACAATTATCTGGATTCATTCGATTGTTCTGATCCGAGCGAGTGTAAAAAACCTCAACAGCATCAAGCACCCTGGAAGTGATTACCATTCTGCATGTTTTATTCTGGATGCTTTTGGATCATTACTACTCACGAATGGCGTTATATATGTCGTCCACTGAATAATCTAATTTTCAAAAATAATCAAGGCGAGTTCAATTATTTTACTTAATGATTTTTTTTACTTAACATGTATATGTTTCCGGTTCATTTTGCTATATATTTGTAAGTGTCCCTAGGCTAAATGCTGTAACTCCTTATGGAATGTTTATAACGCATCATATTCCTGCCTGAAGTCTCACAAGCAGTCTAAACTTTAAAACTATTTTCTGGTCATGTTCATTATTTTTAAATCGTCATATGCGTCAACAACCTGCTTGTTAATCTGGCCCGTACATACGTTTTACTATATCTTCATGTCTTTTGAATTTAGAAATCATCTGAATCGCCTTAAACATTTATCAATAAACCCATCATAGTCGTTGTTGCTAATCGTATTTGGGTTTATGGATTGGTTTATCATAGTAGCAGCCTAAAATGCAGACATAGTTTGGATAATTCGATTAAAAATTTGGGTACTATCAACTGCACTAGTAAAATAACTAAATCCCCAAGTAGCTGTTGGCTAAACAAACGTTTAAAATCAAAACTCCGTAGCCTACTAGAATTAAAACTAAACGAATATTTCTGAATTGAAATTTATAATTAAATTAGGCGTCTCGGATTCTTTAACGTTGTAAATTTCTGATGATTTTGAATCACCTAAAGCAACAATACCTATTTTTCCACTGACTAATCCTTAATCAACACTATAACTAGTTAAATTTAATAGTTTCAAGATATCGTCATAAAGCATTGTCATAACTTGACAATCACGTAATATGACTGATAAAATTAATGAAACTATTAACGAAATCGGTCAACAAATTGACTTATAATTACCATTAAATGGTGTTGTTTTCTTGGTATCTTCATCCCTCACAGATGATTACAGTATGTTTCTCTATCAGTTGCTCATTCAGTAAATATCTCAAAACCTTGTCAGTCTAATTGATGGTTTAGCGACACAATCATGCATGCAAATAATCAGTATAAACAGTCGAGCAAATCTCCTGCAAACTGAAAACATCAATGTCGAATTTACCCCAACACTGACTAAGGTTCAAGCCATTATCATAGACATGAGTTGGGAGTGTACTCCCCCTGGTTACAACTTATGTTCTCTCTGATAATCACACGAGCATCACTCACTATTAATCATCTTGTAAAAACTTGTTTAGCTAAATACATCTTGCAGCACCACATCACTTCGTAATACGATACAGGCCTAACTGATTTTAATAACTTATAACCACTATATCTCGATTATATCGTATTCCGCCTTATGATAAACTGCATACTTGCAACTAACTTGTATGCCCAATCAGCCGGCAAGTATAAATACAAATAAATAGTCTGCCACAGATCAGAACATTGAGTCTAGAGCATGTCTCTTACGAATACACTCATGTTTAACGATTTGTTCCTAGCTATCTGTCCCAAATTCATATAATCATCACTCACGTATTCAAATTTTGTTTTGATAACCATTCATGTGTATTAGTAGTATTAATAAATTCTATCACGGTCAAGTAAAAATGAGGTTGAGAAAATCTCCCCGTAACTAAATAAACCGTATCAAACTAACTGAAACACTAGTTGGAATTCTTCTCCACGGTATACTTTTGTTCCTTCAGTTAGCCTACTAATACAGATGCAATTGGAATTCAACTCATATGGACAACTTACCGGCATAATCGTTATTTGATTTCATAATTTAAACCAAAACTAATACCAATATTAACATTTCTACAATATTCATCACTAATATTTCTAAACACAAAATACATACTACCTATGAGTTAAGTTATTAACCAACGGCTATTAACACGCATCGTTTTATTATTATTATTGTAACCCCAAATAATCTTCACCCAAATTTTCATTTCAAGAGTTTTAAGCATGAAGGCAGATATTTTAAAATTATTACATGTATTTCCCGACCAGATGCTGCCGCTTTCTTTTTGATTTATCTTTCAGCTTACCAATACCCGGAGGATTCTTACTAGTCTTGGTAACCTCCGGCGCGCGACGATCCCATCCAATTTGGTATCGAACCAACATCACGTTGATTCTGGTGGGAGAGTAGTGTAGTGGCATTAGACAATAGCCACACAATCCACAAAGCTGAACACGAGACTACTCAGAAAATAGATATTCAATATTTAACGCGGAGAAATACCTAACAATGGAGAAGGCGCGAACAAGGAATTGAATGGACTGGAGTTGATCGAGTGGCATGGCTCGTCCATGCAGGCGTGGTCCATCTCAGTGTTACTTTATATCTTCTATTCATATTAAATATATTGTTCTTTCTCTAGCCTAACCTTGTTCTTCATCATGTATTGGTAATTGATACGATACAGTGAGTTGGTGTAGTCGATGGTGTGACTTCCACGTAAGATCTTATAGATTAGGCAGTTATATCATGACGAATCTACAATTTTGGGATTAGGTCTATTATTAGAGCAGTACTAATGTTATAGTATACCATAATTCTACATAGTCATAGTTCGGAGTGATGTTATGCAAGTTTCAACGAAGTGCAAAGGATAACCAAATATCAATGTGCATGGGTCATATATACATAGTGAAGATAAAGCGAGTCTGAGAAGTTAATTTAAGTGTGACAAAAGTTAGTGTCCTAACTGCAAACTTCGGAATCTTAAGAATAGCATTTATTTCGAAGGAAAAAAGCGAGGAGAAATGAACACCTAGTGAGAAGGTTCAACCATGATAAAAAGAGTGTAATGAATATCGACCTCTGAAGCAAAACATTAATTTTGTTAATCTTTAGTGCACTCGGGTGAATACATGTAAATTTATGTAACAGGATCCAGAGTTAAACTTCACATTAGTATAAGGATTTGTGCAATAATAATTTAGAACGAAAACGAGGCTGATTTAAACATTGCTTGGATAGATATACGAACAGCAGTGACATCTGTTGATGATGTAAGCAAAAGGGTTACGAAAAATCAATGGGTTTCCGCTAAGTTTATTGCACTGATAGATTCTCATAAACGCGTTCCATCAGGCTCTGAACACGAATAACGAAAGCAAATCAGAACTAGGTGAACCCAAATCTAAGGAACGACTGTGAGCTGTGGTGAAGAATGAAAGCAAAAAATTGAAAAAAAACATAGGCTCTATGCAACACAAGACTAATAAAAGAAACTGGAGTTAATAAGTCAAGTGTAAGTGAGCCAGTGGAGTTATGGTCTCCAGTGATATTAGTACTGCTCTAATAACAGACCTATTCCTATATTTGTAGATTTGTCATGATATAACTGCCTAATCTATAAGATCTTACGACGAAGTTACATCATCGTCTATACCAACTCACTACATCGTAACAATTACCAATACATGATTGAGAACACGATTAGGCTAGAGGTACAACAATATATATAATATGAATAAAAGATATAAAGTAACATTCACTCGATCAACTCCAGTCCATTCAATTCCTTGTTCGCGCCTTCTCCATTGTTAGGTATTTCTCCGCGTTAAATATTGAATATCTATTTTCTGAGTAGTCTCGTGTTCAGCTTTGTGGATTGTGTGGCTATTGTCTAATGCCACTACAACTACACAAACACTTATTCTGAAGCTATATCTTACTGTACTAACAAGTTAGTTTTCCTATTTATTTTGTTTTATTTTACTTTTGTTACTTATCTAGCGATACATACATGGTCGTTTATTCTTGTTCTGTGTTCACCAACACGCTTATTAAACTATTTACGTAGTTCGCAATTTCTTCATCTGCATTCCTTTATTTTCTCCTTTTCCTTCTTTACAGTCAACTCAATATTCTAAATTATACAAAACTTGGCTTATTATTATTCTGTTATCATTACTATGTTTTTTTCTCTTTTTCAAATACGGCAAATATGATGCTGACATTAATGAAACCTGTGTATTATCACATTTTTGAAGAAACCCGAGATGGTTTCTCCAGAACACCTATGTACCTATAAGATGTTTGTGAATAATAATAATAATAATAATAATAATAATAATAACTGTAGAATCATGGTCTCCTATGATATTAATAGGCCTAATCCTATAATTGTAGATTTGTCATGATATAACTGCCTAATCTATAAGATCTTACGACGAAGTTACATCATCGTCTATACCAACTCACTGCATCGTAACAATTACCAATACATGATTGAGAACACGATTAGGCTAGAGGTACAACAATATATATAATATGAATAAAAGATATAAAGTAACATTCAGCAGGGACCACGCCTGCAAGTCCGAGCCATGCCATCCAATCCACTCGAATTAATTCGATTCATTCTTCCCGCCTTCCTCATCTTTAGGTATTTCTCCGAAATAAATATTGAATATCTATTTCCCCAATTGTCTTGTGTTCAGCTTTGAGGATTGTTTGGTTATGGTCCAATGCCACTACAGAACTACCTTTTGGCTATCTTGCCACTGAGTTCAATTCTAATGTGTATTCTTAAATTGGTTTTTCTGCATTCAGTGATGCGCATGCAAATGCGTGATTGTATTAAAGCGTGATTGTAGTCCAGACAGGTATTCCAGAACGAGCGACAGTCTTCTATCGAGCCTCTTCTACGATTATTGATGGCAATGTGGTCTATTTGGGTCCATCTTTGGTTTGGTGCAGGGGGTCGCCATATTAGACGATATCTCTCCTTATGCTTAAAATTGATGTTTGCTAAAAATAAACGATTGTCTAAGTACAGCTGCAGCAGACGTTCACCATTATCTGGTCGCTGATCCGAAATACCAAAATACCCACCTAAATGTCTTTTTGTTTGGTTTACGTTACCTACCTGGGCATTGATCTCACCTGCTACAAGTAATATGTCTGAACGTTTAGCTTTTTGAGGAAATACAGAATGCTTTCTGCGGAGTTCATTTTTCACTTAATCCTGACTGTAGTCAGTGTAGGAGTAGGAAGAAATGACGAAAAGTCAGTGACCTGTGTCCCTATCCTTCCGAATTCTCACAGAGCTGTTTAATCAAACAACACACAGGCGACTGTTTATAGGGGTCCATTCTAATAGTGCTTGTTCTGCCCGCATACTTGGTGCTACGTTCGCACCCACCAGTCCGCTAGAATTTGTCGTTCAGTCGCCAGATACACGGAGTGTGTATCTCGTCAGTTCCTGTTTTGGCCGGGTGAGGTCAAGTGAATGATCGCACTGGGATCTTGTGTGCGTGTTTTGGAGAAACAACATACACCAATCGTACAGGGCTGTAGGACCCTAGTCAAGGGGGCCGATTTGACATAGGATATATACGTTGGAGTCTTCAGTGCTTAGGGGGAGAAGGAGGAATTTTCTCGTTGATAGTCGAGGTGGGAGGAGCAGTGGAAATTGAGGAGGAAAAGTGGTTATGAATACATTAGTCGTGAGTGCCGTTAGAGATAGAATGGTGGACATCAATTCACGATTGTCCACACCGTGCAATGGTCCTTCTAAGGGTACGTGAAAAGTACATGGGATTATGGTTGGTTTTTGTGGCCTGAGAGCGTGAAGGCAGTGCTCAAAGGACAACTGCTTGAGGCCAGTCACATATGACCCTTTTGTGGGTAATTTTTGTGTTAGCTCCATACTTGTCGAGATTTAACTGCTGACATGAAAATCCGTGGGATAAGGGGAGATGTACATGTTTAGGGACGACTTTTGCAAACACCATCATTCTTTTGTGGGAGGGAAGCATGGCTGTTATGTTGGTTGTTTGAAGAAAACGCCTTACTGGCATCATACCACTGTACAGTCAGCAGTACTATTTCGCCTTCGGACCTTGGGTTTCTTGCTTTTTGTCTTACGGCTCTTCAATCGATCTGCTTCACATGGTAGGACGTTGAGTAACGAGAGTTCTAGCTGTATTGCTCGATCAGTTCATCACGGAAAGTAAGCTTGACTGCCGCGTCAAGGTAGCAGCGACGGTCGGGCATAACATAAGATGCAAAACAAACACTTGCTTTAATCTAAGTTTTGACCTTCGAATAGCATCGAGCCCTCTACTTTGACTCTTCTACCCCATGTCCATGTTTCCAAACTATTTCTCCAATCAGTATGTTGCTAGTTTATTTTCTATTATTTTCAAGAAAACCTTACAAGCTCGTGACTCATGTTGTCTAATCAGACGTAGGAAAAGGACACGACCTGGCACGACTGCCGATACAATTTTCAAACGTTTTATCGACTAGTATTACCTGGTTTACACTGGAGCAGATATGCATAAGTCAGTTATTGCCAATTCAGACATTCCTAAGGCACTCACATTGGACGATAATCACAACAGTCATTTCAAACATAAGGATGAGATTAGAATGTTGCAAGTTAACGTGAAAACTCCAAGTCTGCTTATGTTTCTTATAAACGTTGACCTCATCGAAATTCAGGTTCATCCGAGTGCTTTAACGGATTTTCATTTTATTTTTTCAATTGCTGGTTTCCTTCTGAGGTTGATATTCATTATACAATTATTATTCTTATCATGGATCAAAACTTTTCACTAAGCGTTCACTTCTTTTGTCTCTTCTTTCCCTCTAAATAAATATTATTCTTAAGATTACGAAGTTTTTAATTAAAACAATAACTTGTGTTACACTTAAATTAAATTCTCAGACCCGTTTTATCTTCACTATGCATATATGTCTCATACATATTGATATTTTATTATCCTTTTCATTTAATTGAGACTTTCATAGCATCACTCTAAACTATAACTGCACAAACATTTATTCTAGCGTCATATCTTACTGCAATTATAAGTTTTTTTCTTAATTATTTTTTGTTACTAATTTAACGATACACACAGTCGTTTATTCTTGTTCTGTGTTCATAAACACGCCTATTAGACTGTTTACGTATTTCACGTCTCCTTTATTTCTATTCCCTTATTTTCTCCATTTCCTTCTTTAAACTCAATTCAATATTCTTCTCAATTGCACAGACCCGATTTATTATTATTAATATTCTACTATTATTGCTCTAATTTTTTTTAAATGGCAAGTATAATGCTGACATTATTGAAAATTGTGTATTATTGCATTTTCTGAAGAAACCCGAAATGGTTTCTTCACAACACTTATGTACCCATAAGATGTTTGTGATTAATAATAATAATAATAATAATAATAATAATAATAAATGTCACGATTTGTTTCCTGGACTCTTTTGTCTCATAAGTGATTGAAAGAATAAGACGATCCAGAAATGCAATCATATGCAATATGTCGGACATCCATGTATTATGATCTATGAAGTCTAAGTCTGCAATAAGACACGTATTATTTGTGTGCGCACGACTAAATTGACATTTTGATAAGCATTTACGGATATTGTCCGAATTCATCAAGTCTGTAGAAGCAAGTGAATTTCTGAATTTCCCGAATGCAATGAGACGAAAACCGATTTTCACGAATGCTCAAAGTCTACGAAAAGCCAGAATAACTGGCTACAGATCATTATCGCCAAGGTGCCACATCAGTCCGAATAATGAGAATCATAAAACTAAGGCTGATACGAGAAGAATCTCTGAGTACACAGATATGTCACCACTGATATGTTCCCCCAAATCTCTTGAAATTCTAACACAGAAGAAGCCACTATGTCAGCGATGCTCTCTCTCCCCAAAAGTGTCGACTTAGATCAGGCCATAAGGTTTTCCTGACAAGTACTCAGATAATACCCCTGAAATTTCCGTTAGTGTAACACCCAATGCCAGTAACCGGGAAACGACTAGCGCCAGAACGATGCCAGAAGTACTAAAAACAATCATATACCAGACATAGGTATGTTTGAACCTTGGAAACAGCCAGAATCATGCCTAATAACATTGAATTCTCCACAAATTGCAAAGTAATCACGAAGAACGACAAACCTTGTAAACATAGTTTTGGAACAAGCTACACGCACGTCAAATACAAAAATACCTCGAATTGCAGACTATTATTTAATAGGGCCCATCGAACCAATAGCCTTCTTGGTCTGGAGCCCATGATGTTGAAGATGGCACAGGTATTCAGTGTTTGACAACGCTTCTACCAGCAACACCTAATATAATTCGTACCCATCAAGATATATCAAAAGACAGAGTAGAGGAGATCGGAAGAGTGTATTTGGCGATAAACAGTATATCGGAATTCTCTGATCTAATCTGGCTAGCGATTGCGTTAGATGTTGAGCACAGCGTTACCACACGTGATCTGGTGCGGATGCATGACCGAGCGCCTTCAGCTAGTTGAGTCCACTAAAACATATGGTCAGCATCCAATGTTGAAAAGTTACAGAGCCATTTATTTTGGGGATTTATTTACCGCTACAATTTCTACAATGCCTGTATGAGATGTTAGATACAACAAAGATCAGGAGAGATGTTTTACAGTTTTGCCAGCTTCCCTGCCTATGGCGTTAAGTGTGTTACAAGTGATGACAAAATTACTGAATTCATACCCCCTCAAAACAAAATTCATAACTTAACCAATCTCACGAGTATTCACTGATTTGCTACTTATGACCTGCTTTTTCACGACACCTCTCGTTTTCTAACTTTTTCATTTAGTGCCTGCTCTTGCTTCAACAAGATTAGTTATCTTGAAACCCTTTAACGTCTTGTAAATCCAAGCATTTTTCTCACCATGGAGTCGTGGTGCAGACCATATGTTACTAATAACTCATTGAACATTGATAAGTACATCTTTTTCCATCCTATAGATACCCTGGAATGAATGGCGTTACAGTTGTTTATGTTCGCCGTTTATAGCGCTAATAAGAACCAGAATGATTTTAAAATTCTTAAGAGAAGACTGGGAAAATCAAAGCTTATAAGCCACAAGCACCACGACTTGGATGCGCTTCAGAACCTAAATAACTTAATTAACAAAAATAATTAGTTCCAACGCAAGTATCTTCCGACTGTTGGGACTAAAGCTTTGGGTAAAAAAAAGCTCGGACTTATCAATACTTTGCATCTTCAAATCCCGGTCAATATCTAAATCATTTAGTACAACAGCTTGATTCCTAACTAACAGAAATATTGTATCCGACCTTGACGCTATTTATGAACAGTTTCGTGTGAGTGCTTTTCTTATTACAGGGCAACGAAGGGTAAATGTGCTGGAAGAAGAAACTAAACTCTCAAGATGGTGTATGGGAGTATTTTATAAATAAACTTTCCCTTTTCGTACCGGACTACGTGGCTCGATTTTCGAAATATATATGCGTTGTTAACAACGCAAATGCTAGCACGTCGTGTTCTTCCTCCTCACACATTCACTGATCTTGACTTGTGTGCCGTTGTTTTAGATCTTTTCTGCTTCCAAATAAACGCAGGTGACACGTGCTACAATGGTAGCTGTTTAGCCGTGATTTCTTTTCAAATTAAGGCAGTTACTTTGTGTTGGGCAATTCATTCACAGTGATATTTATTGATAATAACAATTTGTAACTAGGAACTACTTCAGAAACAGTGCTTCACACAATAATCCCGGTATACTAAGTAGCATACTGTTCTGCCGACTTCACTAGACGTTTCTATCCTGAGGGTTTTGGAATATCCATCGGTCTTGTGACTGTCTGTCAAGGAGGCAAATCATTGTTCTGAATAACTTTTCTCGTGCACAGTTAGCTGCGAAATATCTGAATGAGTGACATACAATAGCCTAAGTGTACTACGCGTTGGTAGCGATCTATCCCACTTTGTGGAAGTGAGACGTCATTTAAAAGTTGGACATAAGTCTGTTCGAAGAATTGTTCATTCATAGTTTCGAGGTTAGACGTAATGTATCCAGAGTTTGTATTATTCATTTCCAAACATCAACAAATTCCATGGATCACCATTCATTTGTTATCCAGATTGTAGGTAAAAGTTTACTTGGGACCACACTGGTTAGTTTGGATATCAGTTACATTTCAGCATTGTTACAACTAACTACTATACCACGTACTTCAACGACAAATCCTGTCCGGTATCGCAGGTATCCTGAATCTACATTATGCAAGAACAACTTATGAAGGTATGGAACAGATGTCAGATTTAAATGCTGCTATAAATTAGGAAACATTAAATCAAATAGCGCTAAATTTGTGACGCTAGTGAGTTCCGCATTACCATATATGTGCTTATAGAGGTATCCTAAAACCCAAGAAGACTATAATCTCACTGAATTCCACAGATATCAAACAGGTTCTGATTTTCCCTCATCAAATGACTGACAATAATCACCCTGACCATTCAGAAAGTATACGAGGAACACGTAAGTAGTTGATAATTAATATTTTTCAGTTTGTATATATATATATATATATATATATATATATATATATATCGGTAACGTTGTACTAGCTGTGTGATGTATCAATGTGTGTCAGGTTGCTGTACTTCCTATTTGTTCAATTCAAAATAACTAAAAGAGTTTGTACATAGCGTCTGTTGGTTTTTATTCATGTCCCTGGATCATTGAATCACAGCTACATATGTACATATATGTTGACTATATTTATCATAAATTGTTGGTATTATCAAAGTGCCATAGGGTCATTGTTCAGTTGAATACATTGAGCTACATGGGGTGTTGTGTTTTAAGATATTTATTTACTCAATAATTTTGTGTACGACATGCTAGTTCCAAATCTCAGTTTAGATTATGCAAACGATAGTCTGTTTAGTCCAAAACATTGAGATGAAGAATTCCCTGAAATCAGAAACCTAAGATTCATTTCACATGTATCAAACGTTAAATAATATTGTATTACGAGTCTACACTGACATCACATGACTTTAGGTTGGGAAATGAAGTGGTTAAGTGTAAACCTGTTTATTTATTTTGCGGTGCGTTTATCCCAATGTGATTCCTGTAGAGATAGAGGGCTGTGCCTATCAAGTGGGGTTTCGGGATGTTTATCAGTGCGCGAGTGTGATGTGCATCGAACCGATTTGCGCTTCAGCAGTGAGACCATACAGTGTATACTCTGAGCAGTGTCATCAGGTATGATGGTGACCCTAAGTTACACGACTAAAATCCCGACACATGAGCAGGTCTATTCATATCTTTTATTGAGTCTCAAACTTTATGTTACTTCCCTTATTTGTGATTTTTTCAATTATACCTTTCTAGTTTGTTTTAGTATCTTCTCACCCATGCAGATCTATGTGTTGTTGCAGCATATATTTACTTGAATCGATGGGCTTTTGTTGAGTTCTGTTCCGTCATGTTTGCTCGTTTGTCTTCGTGCAATTATTAACCCTCAATTAAATGCAGTTGATTGGTGGACGCTTCATTATCGTATTTTATGTATGGGCTATGTTATTAACCTAAGTAATTAAACCCAAACGGACAGTTTCTTTAATGAACCAAAGATTCGACTAATGTTCCTAGTTTACAAAATAGCTGTACAGCGTAAGGGCTATATTCCCTGATGGGGAGCTATTAGAGGGTGTATATTTACATCTACATTCTTACTTAAGCTCGATTGTCTCTTCTGAACAACAGACCACCGACCAAAGGTCTCTAAACAACTCTACCTCGGGTTCTCCTTCCCAGTTGTTGTCAAGTGTTATTCATTCTTTTGATATGTGCCTCCGATTCCTGGTGCACCGTGATATTTGCTCTATCCATTCCCTTTTGCCTTGACTATTCCAAGTTAATCCTTCCTTTGTGATGGAGTTTGATGATCCTCAGAGTTTATGCCCTACCTATCTCCAACATCGTTTGGTAATTTCCTCATCAGCTGGAAGCTGAATGCTCTCTCATAATCAATGACGTTGATGCTTAGTAATGAGTTCGAGTCAGTTGACTGTTCAACAATAAATTGTACTCATTTGTATCGGTTGTTTGTATATTCTTATTAATGTTGAGGACCGCAATTGACCAGTTTCTTTTGACATATATGGATCCTGTGAGGATTGCTTTGATACTACTATTAAATGACAGGTATTGTAAACAGAGGTCACGGTGTGAACAACTCTGAAATGCTGGTACATCTAATCGATGAGTCCCAAGTAGGACGAAACGCGCGTCGTGAATTTCACTGCTAGGCACCATCCACCTCTGCTTATAATGATTTGTGTTGTCGATTTGTTTGGCATATGGTCGGTACTCAAGAAAGCCAGCTTGTTGGTCTCTAAGTTGGGCGTCTACTGAACATTCCGTTCAGTTTAGCAGCGTTCTATCGAATCGTTTTCCTGGTACTGACAGTAGTGTGATGCCTCTGTAGTCCTCACACTTGATGATATCTTTCTTTGATATCCCACTTTCCGGCCTATTGATACTTGTTCTTGCTCCCAAATCATTCTGAGGAGAGCGTGGAATATCTTTGCAGTTACTTTTATCTCTTCAGTGCCTCAGCTGATATGCTGTCTAGTCCTGCTACTTTCTCATTCTTGATTTGTCTGATGGTCTTGCTGATTTCTTTTGTTGTAGGTGGTGTCGTCTGTGAACAGGTCTGTGTGTGCTGATTGGGTGTTCGGTGAGTTCAACAGTGCTTATTTGTTCCATAGCTCTTCAAAATGTCCTTTTCACTTGTTCCATTGACCTTGAACTTCAGTGATGGATTTTCGTTTCTTGTTCTTGACTGGTCACTCTAGTTTACTATATTCTCCTACCAGTTTCTCGATTGTATCATCTAGTTCTTTCATATTTCGTTTTCCTTGAAGCTTGTTCTGTTGTCGTTCCCAGGTCTTCTACATATTCCCGTTTGTCAGCTATAGTGCTCTTCAGTTATTTTTTTTGGTTCTGTATATTCGACCTGTGCCTGTTTCAGCTTGGTTGTTGACTGATATATTGTTTACATTTTCTTGAGTCCTGATCAAACCGTCCCCAGAAATCCATTCTTTATGGTGACGCTCGTTAGGGCCCGGCACTTCTTGGCATGTTCAATTTATTGCTTCTTTAATCTATTCCCAGCTGTTCTTCATGGCGGTTTTCTCTCCCAGTAGGTTTTAAATGACTTAGAACTTGTTGCTTAGACCCATCTTCAACTCTCTGGACTTGTTGGCATCACGAATCAAGGTTGTATTGAACTTTTACGGTGCTTCTTTATCTTCAGTTTCAGCTTGACCACCATTAGGTAGGGATCTCAAACTATATCAGCTCCTCGATTAGTTCTTACGTTTTCCATGGATTCGAATTTATTTATTAAATAAAATGTGATCGACCTGGTTTTCTATTGTGTAATCTGGTGGAAGCCATATAGCTTTATGTATCGATTTGTAGGGGAAAGCGCTACTGCCTACAACAATGTTGAAAACATAGACTTGTCAGTCTCTCACTATTCTGGTTTCTTCCTTTTGGTCTATGTCGCCTCAGAAATCGTTTGCACCTAGTACTGTCCATCCCGACCTGAGCGATTAGCCCCCATCATCATTATGGTTAGGTCTTTTCCTAAACTGTAGCCTCACGTAAAACTGGTCCTTATCATCCGCTCTGTTGTCATTGGTGGGTGCGTCTTAATGGATGACATCCATTGTAACCCTTTCCTTTTTGGTTTTAAAGGACCCTTTGCCGATACAGGAGCCATAAGTCTCCCATCCTATAAGTGCTTCTCGTGCTTCTGTGGACAGCATTAGCGCAACTCTCTATGCGTTTAAGGGGGGGTGGATTGGGTTTTCTACCTCATGATCAAGATACAGTAACAGCTCTCCTACCCTGGTAGGGACGATAGTGAAAAGAGTCAGCTTTCCCTCTCGAAATGCTCTCACATGGCCATGCATATACAGCCACTACCAGGGAAGTCCTATTTACTGCCTTCCTGCGACGGGGGTATTTTTAACGAAGTTGGGCGAACGAGAAATGAATGTCCACGCTTTAAGAGGACCGGTGGATACAGAGCATCCACCAAGGGAAGTTGGAAAACCCTGATTCCAAACCGATGGCGTACATGCGCTTCAGGATCCTGAGGAGACAAAAAGCCTATGGATTTATTGTTGGTCACCGGCTATCATGAAACTGCATCTCCTAAAGTTGCTCCACTGCCTTCTGGATTAGACTCTTAGGTCAAAGGCTCGAGGAGTGGCCTCCTAAGGAAACCATACGACTCGGTTTGGGCACTTGGGAACTATCCCAGCCCTCATACAAATCAGATGTTTAAGTCTGGTGGATACATGTATGGTGCCTCCTTGTATCAATGTTTATGTGTTTAAATAAGTAAAACTTGGATTTAATTTTTTCTTTCTGGCTTATGTCTAATGAGTTTCATCCATATAGAGCGCGACTAGATCTTATCTTTTTGTTTCTAGCGCTTTTCGTATGATCCTTCCGGTCTTCCACATTTCCTGAGATTCTATTTACCTGTATTATTTTCCGTTCTGGTTGTCTCAAGGGGCACCAGCCTCACGTCTTCCAAGGAACGTCGATTCTCACCATGCGACATCATAACTCTTCTGTATGAAGAGCCTTCAAATCCAAAAGCCGAGTTTAGTTGGTTTCAAATGGCTTTCTCTGAATTGAAACTTTGTGGCTAAGTTATCTGAAACTAAAGCTGTTTATAATCTCAGTGGGAGTTTTTTTGTCTTCTGCCTTGAAGTATTCATATACAAAGCCCATAAAAAGGCCTGGAGTATGTCTTATCTAACTCTTCCTTATATAACGATTTTATCTCTAGTTGACTGTCCACAATTGTGCTTTCACTGTTTGCACATTTATTTTGATTGTCTTCAGAGTTAAACCATTTAGTTCAGAGAATCCAACATCAACAAAATCACTCAAAGTGAGGGTAATTAATGATAAAACATTTGTTCTGGAAGCATTTAAATAAAATATGGGAATGTTCTACGTTATTAACCTGCACAAATCCTAAGATTCGTTAGATGTCAGACAACAGCAATGGCATAGTGGTTGGAACGCTTGGTTTCTAACCATTAGGGTTTGAGTTTCATTCAGCATGGTTTTGTCTGGACAACTGGATGTTATCAACAGCCTTTGTATCGAAAGTACAATTGGCTCAGAATTATGTACCTGAACCTATATCAAGCTTCAATTTTGTGTTATTGGATACAACTACTTACCTTTCATCGGGATCCTTCGATAGTTATATGCTGATATTCCATATAATAATCGATGTTACTGTATATTTAACTTCCTACTCCCTGTCTCTCAAACATCAATAAATTCACAGTTGAACCCATCTTCTGTTCAGTATCTTTTTGCTCTCAGACTAATGTTTTTTCCGAACAAATTTTTAAATTCGAAATAATGTTCCCACTAAAATGTGATGTGAATTAGCTAAGATGCTTTTTCCAATATTTTTACACAGTATTATTGCATATTTTATATAAATATTGAAGTGAATGAAATATTTCGTTGAAAAATCACTTTATGAAGTTTGTATTTATAGTCTTATGTTTGAAAGCTTCTATGAAGTATCAAGGAATTTGTCAAAAGTTTGTTAAATTGGTTACCTTTACAAAGTTAATTGTGATTGTGGTTAAATATATGGGTTGATCTAATTGAAGACATTTTGAATGGCATAAATCTAGTCGGTTATTTATGTCAACAGTATGAAAAGGTTTGCAGATACGATAACCAAATGTATCACGGTTAAAATAACCTAAATTATTAACGTTATTTGCTCACTAGTGGATAACTTCAACGGAAAATTCCTGGGGTTTTAGTCAAAAGCCGTAACCAGTGGAGTTCAATCGCGTTAGGCGCAAGTAAGGTACCCACCGAAGACATTAGAAGATGCTCGTGCAATATCGTGGATTGTTTGAAGTTAGACTTGTACGCCAGTGGACCTCGGCTCAGCGATCTAGAGGTAAGGGGTTGGTGCGCAAGACCAAAAGTCCTGGGTTAGATCCCCGGTTGTGGGGTCGTGGTTATGCACTACTAAAATGTCTTGTACTTGAAAGAAACAGTCGTCCATGGCTCTCAAGTTCTCAGTGGTTGTCTAATCTAGGTCGGTTTTTATTCTCAATTACATATCAACGTTATTGTTTTCTTATCCTTTTGATCATTCAACATAGTTCACCTACAACTTAAGTATTCTAATTATTTCTTATATTTTTCTATGTACACTATGACTATTAATGACGATACTAATTACTCTGGTAACACTAGTGCTCACATTACAGCTACGATCTGTGCTAACGCTGATCGATCCACACAAAATTTCTTTCTTCTTTCCCCAATCTGCCATCCAATCAGAGAGGAAGGGGAGCCAACCGACTAAGCTTGTTTTATCGTAGACTTGAGAATTCACATGAATAAATGCATGAAATACAAATCACAATGCCCTATCAATTAGAAATCTCAATTCGCTGGTAACTAGGTCATTTATGGTATGAAACTGAGTAACAGGTACATAATTAGTCAGTTGTAATTTGTGTATGATAAAAGACGATATATCTACAGTCATTGACTTTAATGAAAGTGTGCAGTTAGGGAAACATAATATTTCAAATTAGATACTTAGTAGATACCCAGTAAGATATATATGTACTAGTTCACCGGAGAATAGTTTTCGGATTTCCATGTCTCCATTTATCCTTCCATTTCGTAACATTATTCTGTAAAGAAACTAGATAAGGATTAATTATTTTACCGCATACACATTCCATTAGTTACTCTTAGTTATATTTTGCATGATTATCATGTATCTTTAATACGGAAGTTTATATTCAGTACGCTTCTCATTTGTGTAGTAAGTGGCTATGAAGTTCAGCAGTTCTAATCCACTTCTGCAATACTGTTAATTCAAAATAAGTTAAGTGTGGCTTATTGTAAAACAGTAAAGACGTACTTCCTTGCTAGGTTATGCTTTCTTTGCTCTGCGATGTCATGTGTTTATGGTAACTGGTATCCTATTAGCATTTTAAGTAACCTGTTGTCTGATTGGAAATATTGCGAAAATCTCTACCGATTGATGTATTTTCAGCCTGGAATAATGAAGATACCTTCCCAGGCTTTGTTTCACCATTCAGTATATTCTCTGATCGTCCATCAACTTCTGCATTCGCTAATATTGGACAAATTGAACCTACAAATCCTCCGATAGAACAAAATCAACGGGTAAGATCTTCAGCATAAGTTCCCTAATATTAGTGAAATTTGATTTGAACCATTTTTTTTTAGTACTATATATTCATTAACCACGCTGACCACTGTCATTAATAAATGTCTTAAAGATTATTTATTAGGCACAACTTTGTGGCTGTCATTTTGGTTCTGTCGTTTAATAGTAGTAATATCAATACCGTTAATATGATGAGGTCGGTTCATCAGCCGGTCTCTAGATATATATTTTTCTGGCACTATACGACTATTGCGAGTCACGCATACATTTCAATTCAAGTAACAATTATAGAATGTTGTTTAATTTTAGTTACTTTAAAGTACTTCAGTAAGGTGATTACATCTATGTTAAGGTTGATATAACGATGCACCTTGACATTCCGTTTCGTCTCCGTCTCCCACCATAAAGAGAAAATAGAGTAAACTTGAAAGAACGGTAGTTGTTCAAATAATTATGTTTCAATATCTTAGTGATCCTGGTTAGGACCCTATGCTTTATATGGGGTGAGAGGCGTAAGAATGAATCTTTTAATGGATCTCATCACAAGAAAACTTTATGGTCGTGACATTTTAGAAAGATGTAACCCATGGTTCATACAAATTCATGTAAATTTAATACGTCCGATTAGATTACTCAATAAAATAGTGTCCTACGAAACGAAGCTTAAATTTCGCCTCATTGGTTACAAGAGTAGAGTCTGGTGTGTATGCGTTTCTTATATAAGAAAAGAGCAGAAATCCTTATATTCATTGAAACCTGCAACTTAACTACCCTATACACACTTGTACCATGCTTCATGGCAATTCTGTCTTGTCCAAGCCAGTAAATTCGACTAGTTACTAGTTGAACACTTTATCTGTGAAACCATAACCACACACTGAGACAGTATTTGGATAATAAGATTTTGTTGAATACTTGGGATTAGCGTAACAATTTCACTCATTTAAACAATGGGACAATAGCTCTTAGTTTCTGTATTCTAGGAAACCTGCTTGCTAACTTATAACTCCTTTAGTTGAGTACGTTATTAGAATCTACGTTTGTCTGATCACCCAGGTAGTATAATTCATATTTAAGTACCTGAAGAATGAGTTAATTCGAATTGTAAATTCTATGCTAGGTTATTACTAACATAATTAACTGACAAGATGAAATGAAATTCTAGCCGATGACAATGAATCAGACATTTTATACTTCAATAACTTGTAATGATATCCCAGTTGCTTGATTTTTTTTCCACTGTTAGTTGTACATTAATGGGATCTTAGTGATGAATTTTATTTTTAGACAGCTATTTACATTGTGAAGTACATGAAATGGGCGTTAAATACAATCTTTAGTTAAAGTATATCAGCACTTTATCAGATCTATTTTGAAACACATTTCACCATACTGTTGAGTCAGTCTGAATCTAATAATCATCGTTGATACAAGTAAAATCTACTTCTTAATAGCTTGTCAGTATCTAAAACGTAAATAAATCATAATTTGTACTGGAGGCATGAAACACATATAAACATACTGAATAGTAGTAATGAAAAAGTGCAACAACTAGGGTTAACAATCATACATATGATAAGAGTAAAAGTTCCATTGATACCATATCACTTTATTTATAGACATTACTGACACTTAGAGTAGATTCAGTACATTAAAATCTTTCATAGTGAGATTAATGCAGGATGATGATGATGGTCTACTATAAAATTTCAAATATAATTTTCACTTCATTTGTGACTGATCAACTGAACTTTCCCAACAAGATGATGTTATCTTCGCGGGGTTTCTCCGCGTGGGTTCGAATCCCATCCCCTTCGCCACTGTTATAATTTTGTCTTATCACTCGAGAAGTCCCAAAATCGGAACACGGTTAAACATGAAGGAGATTGTATTCCAAATAAAAGGGTTAGAGGGAAGTAAGAAGCACAATAAAAAAAACGATAGTATATTTATAGTTTTCACATAAGAAGATTCTAGAGTCTTCTCCAAGTATCGAATAGCGGTGGTTGGATAAGGATTAGCTAATCAGCGTGCGTCAACGCAATCGTGCATGGAACATGCTTTAATCCAATCTATGTCGCGCTAACAACTTCATCTCAAGCACCAATGCATTACTATTTACTGAGCTATGGAGTTTAAACAGTCACTAACTTATTCATTGGGTGTAAAAGCCTGTTAGTAGGTATTTGTTATTTCTTTTCAGGACTGAAATTAATCAGTATCTGTTGTCATATGTTATGTTATGTAATGTATTACATAAACAATTTTTGTTATTGTTACATATTTTTAGCCAAGAACTTTAGGCGAAACTCTAGGCATCAGTTTAGAAATGTCGTCGTCACCATTTCATCAAAATCAAGCACCATCGTCTATTTCTCCATTTAATGAATTTAAAGTAAGCTCCGCTTTGAATAATCGCTTTTTTTCACTCAATATCGCCGAATCTTGATATGTTTTTCTGAGCTAAGAAAATCAATAATAATATTTTCTGGAAATCTTGAAAAAATCCACCTTGATTTGCGAACATGATCAGTCTGATAGATATAAGAGATGCACAGGTTATTTTAGTGAAGACTTGTGAAAAATATGTTAATAATATAAAGAATTGCTCGTGTACGCTGGGACCATCGAGTAAGTAACACAGTTGCTAAGGAACGGGTACTAGGTAAGGATAGCAAATCAATTGGTAAATAATTAACCAGACAGTCATACAAGGTCAAAGAAAGTTAATGTGGTGGTGGGCGTATCACTTTATCATTGGTGAGTTCGCTTATCGATCACACTTCACAATCATCTGTAGGTTTTGTAGACACAGCATACATGAGCGGCTGGAGGTTCTAAAGTCATAGTGTGTACGATTTAACTCAGGAATCGAGTGCTGAATGCTTCAACAATAAACTTTCATTTTGGTGATGATTTTAAGTGACTCACCGTTTTTAGCTAACTAGAAAAAGGCTGGTAAAAATAAAAAGCTCACCAAATGCAACTAGGAAAACTACAAAGTACATATTGTTCACTAATGAAACTCAAAACATTTCAGTATGAATATATTTATGCGACTGTAACTAGTGTTTTGAATTTTTTGCACATTGTTTCCGTTTCATTAGTTTGAACCCCTGTTGCATTCCTTTGTTCGACTCAGTCACGAATCCGTAAAATTTTGCACAGTCGTAATGTGGTGTGTGCTACTTATATTGACATAAGTAGTATATGATGTGAACAGAAGGTCTGGTAGCAGAGAGACAAAGAGGATCGAACAGTAAAGAATGGAAACAGAATGCAGTTTGTATGAAAATGCAAGAACAATGAAGTCTGAGTCATTTTGAGACAATTGGTGGACATTTTGCAAATTAAGCATTTACTTTATTATTACTAGTATAGGGTGTGTAGAGATTATTAAGTTTTTTTATTCAGATCATGAAACGATTAATGTTAGACCACCTTTGGAAACCTGGAGGCACTGAACGGCCGTTTCGTCCTATTGTGGGACTCCTCAGCAGTGCGCATCCACGATCCCGCTCGCGGGATTCGAACCAAAGTCCTTCGGTCTCGCAAAAATTAATTACCGTATTCTTTCATCCCCATTCATATGATGTGCATATGTTCTTACTTTTTAGTCTTATATATTTCATCTTTTATCTAATAGATTTGTCGGTTGATTTTGTTTTATTCATTGGTTCCCTCTAACTTACACTCTAGTAATTTCACTCATAGTTCAAACTTGAACAATAAACTCGAACAAACAGTCATGCCATTATAAATAAATTAATATGTTTATAATACCCTAATGAGTAGAAAAATTATATTTTCTGACGTTTCGTGACTCGGCATAAACTACTTCTTCAGAGAATAAAAAGTGGTTTATATTAATTTATTTGTAATAATCTACCCAATGCTCAATTTGTTCGAAATTATCAAGTCAAACCTTGGTAATGATGCCCACAACGTTATGTCATTAGTTTATCTCATGGAAACATCAATGAGAAATCGTTAGAATAAAATGCTATTCATTTAAGGAAAGACATCAGTGTTTTCCTAATGTTAATTTATGAATTTTTATACACTTTTCTAATGATTTAATAACGATAATGCTGCATAGTGATATGATAATGTTCATAAAAAATATCGTATTCTTTTTTTTGTTTACATATGGCCGTTATATACTACTTATTTTACTGTTTTAGTTTCCTGCTGATACTGAAGGAAAAGATTTGAACTCAAACATGTAAGTGTGTTTTTCTTTTGAATCTTAACTTCATATTTAGTTTGGAAAAATATTTCTTGTCTGTTACAGTTCTTACAATCCACTGAACGAATACACTGATATTATATAAAAGCGCATAATATTGTGTTTAGTTGACTTCATAGTTCAACCTTTTATTCTATCTAACTAAATTAAATGTATCCATTCTGTAATGGCTGTTTTACACACACACACACACACACGTTTCAATAATTTCAACTTGTAAATAATCAGTTAAATTTATATACAAAGTTAAACTTATACCTTCCCGGCAGTTTTCTTCAAAGTACTTTATTTTATTTTAACACATAGATATTGGTACAAGAGAGCGCCAATATATATGCGCCACACAAATCTCATTCGATATGTGTGAGAGCTGTGATACTGACCGGGTGCCAAAACCGAAGCAGGTGGTTTCCTTAGGGGGCCACACCCCGAGCCTTCGACCTGAAGGTTTGATCCACAAGGCAGTGGAGCATCGTAAGGAGATGCAGTCCCATGGAAGCCGGTGACCAACAATTGGTTCATACGCCATTTGTTCCCGCAGGATACTGGAGCCCATATGCACTATTGGTTTGGAATCCGGTTAAAGCGCCGGACATTCGCTTTTCGTCCTCTCAATTTTGTAAACAACAGTAATGCCACGAGGAGACAGTGAGTAGGACTTCCCTGGCAGAGGCTATATACGCGTGGCCATGTGAGAGCATTTCGAGAGGGAGAGTGGACTCTCCCCACTCTCGGCCGTACCAGGGCATTTGGGTGCAAAGGTATGGTGGAGGTGGAATTCGAACCCACGCCCTTACAGACTGGTGCCTAAAACCTATACATTCATTGTTGTATATATTGAAACTAATTCTTCCAGGTTATGCCTTGTAAAATGACACTACACCAATGATGTATATGGGCTCCAGAATCCTGGGGAAAGAAATATCGTATGAACCAATCGTTGGTCACCGGTTACCATGGAACTGCATCACCTGACGTTGGTTCACTGCCTTGTGGATTAAACCTTTAGTTCAAAAACCTTGGGCGTCGCGCCCCTCAAAAAAACTACTTGCATCGGTTTGTGCACTAGGGCAGTATCCCAGCCCACACATAAATCGAATGATTTATGTGGCACATATCTGTTTGGTGCCTCCTTGTACCAATGTTTATGTGTTTAAATAAATAAATAAATAACACTATATTTATATGAGTTTTCAAGCATTTGCTGATGCATTACAGTGCTAACAGTGGAATCCAGGACGCGCGTCTCGTCCTATCTAGGACTCGTTAGCTGGATGTACCTGAATCTAGAAGTTGATGTTCACTCTGGGACTCGAACTCAGCACCGTTCATTTCGAACACCATCGTATTATCCACTTAGCTACTACTGATTCCTGACAGTCACCTGTTTGTATAATGGGGTGAAGTTTAAATTCACTTGGTATTGTTTACTTGAATCTTCCCATTGATGTTTAGAACGGCACATAGAGTAATATGTTGTAAGCTTTGGATGAACTATAAATTTGTACAGGGTAGAACCTGTCAAAATATCCACGGGTAGTGAAATTATGTTTCTTAACTGCTTTTTTACATTTCTATATTATATTTATATGATATATCCAGTGATATTTTCGGAGGTTTGTTCAGTCATTCAGCTTCAAATGAATTTTTATCAATAAAGATAATTTCCCAAATAACTTGATCATTTTCTAATGGGATAGTAATGCCTTTGAAAAAGAAGATGTGATAGCAACTTGTTAACCTCTTAGAACTATGTTTCAGATATTAGAATTTATAATTATTTGGCTTAGTAGAAACTATTATTCATTATCATACAGTCATAACTAACTAACTAACTAACACATGTTGAATAGAACGAATAACAATTAGCTTCTATAGTATTTCATATATTTTTATTCTTTTAATTCATTCATTCCTTATAATTTTCACTGTATTCTTCCTCGCCGTAATTGATAATGATACTGTTTCGACTCTTTCGATACTTACCTTGTCAGTTTTGTCTTTATGCGATGATGGGGGAGGGTGATATGTTGAATTGAGCTAGCTCATATTTGTGCGAGGTTTTATATTGATAACGACTAACTGATTGACCTGGTTGAAATTGCATTACATATCTTAACTTAATTGTCAATAATATTCAATATATATCTATGTATAATAATTATTATTCAATGATTAGCTTTAGTTCTGAAAGCAAGGAGTCTCCGGACGACATGGTAGATCGTGAATTGGTTATATTTCGTCGACCATCCAATGTATCCTCCGGAGAATGTAAGTAAAGTTTGATGCACTTTCACATTGTTATATATAGACTACTGGAGATAGGAAATCAAAACAGTTGTTAGACATATTTTGTGCTAATATCCCTGAATGTTATGTTGATAAATTCACCTTCTATTCTACAAGTTTGTGAGTTTTCTGAAGGTTGCGAATATTTCTTACTAATCAGTTTAAATTGACATACACTCAGATCAAGGAATTCTTGTGAATATGTCTAAGTATCCAATTTAATTTAATTTCCAAATATTCAGAGATACTTTACTTGGAAGTATACCTGTTGAGATGATTTTCAAAATGGGTTGGAAACTCTTTTTAATTTCGTGCTCATAACAGAATCAATACATTGAAGCTAAATTTTTAAAGAGTGTTTTAAATCTCACCAATAATGAAGCGTATTATCTCCCACAACACTTTAGAGATTAAGTGCCGAAGACTTGTTGTGTTTTAGGCGTTGATCTTCGTTCATTATGTGAAATACGAGTGGTCGTTACCATTCAGCCTACTATACTGTAGTAGATGATGAGAGGTAGGGGAGGGTTAATCTGTAATGTATTTTTGTTGGAACAAAGCTAGATACACAATTAGGGACTCATTCCTAAATAACCATAAATACTACTACTATCAGTTATAGAATTTTCGGTTATTCATCTCCATATTGAATTTCTACGTATTTGGTGTTAGATATCAGAAATGAATTCCAAATATGAATCTTAGAAAGTGGAACCTTGGTTTAGTTCAACTTAGTTAACTTAATATATGTTGCTACGCTTTTGAAGGAAACTATGGTAAAGTGTGATAACGAGTCAAGTTTACAAGATTATGTTAGTAGGTTTATTCAACTGTCATTAAATGAATGATTTATAATCTCCTAGTCGATAATCTATGAATTCATCAATCATTACCTACTACTGATTTTATTTTCAATGAATTTCATTAATTTTCTATGATTAACGAGAAGGAGTTGGTGAAAATGTATTGTTATTTATAGATAAATATAATTATAGATATGTACAACAAAATGCCTCCTCATGGCAGGGGTGTTGTTTACGAAAATGAGAGGACGAAAAGCGAATGTCCGGCACTCTAACCGGATTCCAAACCAATAGTGCACATGGGCTCCAGTATCCTGTGGGAACAAATGGCGTATGAACCAATTGCTGGTCACCGGTTTCCATGGGACTGCATCTCCTTACGATGCTCCACTGCCTTGTGGATCAAACCTTCAGGTCGAAGGCTCGGAGTGTGGTCCCCTATGAAAACCACCTGCTTCTGTTTTGGCACCCGGGCAGTACCACAGCCCTTAAACATTTCGAATGAGATTTGTGTGGCGCATATGTATTTGGTGCCTCCTTTGTACCAATGTCAATGTGTTAAAATAAATAAATAAATAAATAATACAACAAAATGCCATAACCAATATTAGTATTTTACTCTTCTTCGGTTGAATCGCTCAATCGAATTCAATTTACAACTGTCCTTGTTTCAACTCTACCTATAAGCATATTTGTTGTTTATGTCTAAAGTAAATTACTATCTTCATTCAAAGTAGTTATTCACTTTTAACAATTGAATTACCGTTTTATTGAATGGCATTCTATGATATGAATTTAAGGAGAATCTTTTATCAATGTTAAGGTTTAGAGATATTCACGATAATCAACAGCTCACAATGTAGGTCATTATGAACGAGACCACCAATGGGGACAACCAAATGTATTTGAATACAACATTATAGAATATCTTGGTAAAATCTGAGAACCATACAGTAAATACTTCATTTGCAAAATATCCATCAATTGTCTCAGACTTTGCTATTCCTTCGTTTCCATAACAATTACTCTCTGTTCTCGTTTTCATCTCTTGGACTTTCTCAACCTTCTGCAGCTAGGCATCAATAGCACACACCACACAATATCTACTGTAATGTGCACTACTTATGCTGACAGAAATAAGTAATATGTAGCAGGAATCAGAAGTAGAATGCTTATCAACAGAAGAGTCAAATAACGAGAAGAGAAAGGAAAACGATGAGCAATCAGATTATCAACAGGATTAGAAGATTGATGAAGTATGTATAGGATAATTGAAGGAAGATACACAAATAATGTATTTAACGTATGCTCTTTCGTATTTTACAGAGGCGCTGTTTGATTTTGTTCAAAACAATAAATTGGTTTATCCTATCTGAGCTTTCGTTCACTGTACTACTACTAATTCAAATCGGTTGTTGAGCTTACTTTTCATAATAACCGTCGTTTGTTTCACTGACACAATAAGTTACTTTAATTATCTGGAAAATTTGGACACTTTTTCTCAAATTTTTGTCTCATTCATTTTTCTCCCTCTATACTGATATCAATTGTAATAACGTGAACTGTGTACACCCATGTAGTGCACACGAACTGACATTTCTACTTCTTTTGCTTCTTATATGTGTCTCATCTACTCTGTAATGGAGTTAAGAAAGAACAAATTCTGATGAGAGACTAAGCAGTAGTGTTTAGTGTAGTAGTCTAAAACCATCAAATTCTTAAGCTTATTTTATTTCTAAAAGTAAAAACTATTGAGAAATCAATGAATTAGTTGATCAGAAAATCATGTTCTAATAAACTTTTATTCTTTCTTTTTTTTAAATTTATTTGTTAACACCTATGCTAATGAAATAGCGTTTGTTGACGATTTACCGGATGAATTCTTTGAACACACTGAAGAAGATATACGTAAATTAATGCGTTCATATCGTAATGAATGGTAAGTTGTATAAACCATTTAAGGAATCGTATTAAACAATCAAAAATGATAGACCTCTCGCATTATACTTGTGAGGTTAGACGTAGGGTATTAGTGAGTGGCAGTAAATCAGTCGATGAGGTTGTAAAACTCCATCGACTAAGATGGTTGGGCCACGAGTTACGTATACTTGAACTCCGATTACCATGACGCGCAATGCTAACTAGTGTTGGGGATGGTTGGAAGAAAGTGAGGGACGGACAAACCAAAACGTGGCATCAGTGCTTGAATTCACTAACTTCTAGTCTGATCCATGTTGGTAGATGCAGACTACTTGGTTGGGGTCCGCATGACTATCGTAACCAATGGTTGGAGGCTGTGGGTGACATGGCTCAGAATCGATCACAGTGGCGTAAGTGTATACACTTTCTGTCTTCCCTTAAAATTGCTTTATATCTTTTTTTCTTCCTGCACTATATCCTTATACACAATCTTTCTTCTATATATTACTACCATTGAAATAACTACTATGAATTCGGTATTCACATTGTTGTACTAATGAGGTATGACAACTTAGACCGATGCATATATGTGCCTGATCCTACGTTGTAGCTGACTGGCTGGTTATTCTTGTCGTACAATCAAAAAATTTCAAAAAAATCTCAGTTGTCAGTTTTGCTTTTGATCTATGTCACAGAAAGCAGGTTGACTTTCCGTATATATTAGATGAAATGTGAATGGATAGTACTTTCAAGGAGGGATTATTTGAATTTCCTGCTTAGAAATCGACGTTGACATAGATCATTATCCTAATAAATTTGTATATTTTAGTAAATTTGGTTCACTGATATTTGTTTTTCTGTAATTACTAGGGTCATCATATTAAGGTTGTATGTTCTTCATAGTATGGCTATACCGTTTCACTTCTTTTTTGTTTTTCATTACAATTATAGCTTCAAATCAAAAATTCTTTCATCAGTTCACTTTTTTTTTCGTTTTACAGGGCGGAAAATCAACCTCTTCAAACATCGACTATGCGTTCAGAAGCTCGTCATAAATCCTATTCTAAATATTGTCGAGCTATTATTCAATTTCACTGGGTTGATAATCTTATTGTTCAAGCATGTTTCCTTCCTACTGAAAAAGGTTTGTTTTTAGAGTAATTTTTTTTCTTAAGACTATTTGTAATTATTTACTTATTTCACTTTACTTAATGCAATAAGTCATCAGTCCAAACTGTCACATGATGATGATACAACAAAGACTAGGGTCAATGTCATAATAACTTAAATGGAATGCTTCTTAAACTGTATTTACGAAACTCCCCATTTTTTAAAAAAAGTTTCATGTTAACCTTCGATTCTGTTGCGCGAAATTAATTCATGATTACAACGAGTAGGGACTTCGTCTGCTATGAATCCATATAAAGATCATTTAGATTTAATTTGATAATGTCAGTCAGTCATTATCAATGTACAGCCTAGCGCCGACGTGTAATGCTGTAATTTGCATTATTGGATTAGCACGACAAAATGAAGTTGGTAAAATGTATGATTTGGTAAAAGAGGTCAGAGTAATGCGGTAACAATGACAATGGAAAGGACTAAGCATTAAGAATAGGGTTTGAAAAGACAGAGTGGAAAGATATATGTGGAGAAATAGTCGAATTCAAGATTGAGATCAAGGGAAAAATGAACGCGTCTGAAGCATTATGAACGATTCTAAGCCATTTTACCTTAAGTCTCCAACCATTGATGAACCCCATCTAAGTAGGCTGCATCTACCAACATGGCTCAAACCACCAGTCAGTGATTTTATGGGTTGGAGCTGTTATCTTGGTTTGCCCACCCCTGACTTCATTCTAACCTAATCATACTCCAGGGAATACCAGCTACTAAGGTAGGTTGCTACGTTTGACGACACCTTGCAATCACCTGAAACCGGCGAACGGAACGAAAGTCAACAAAACAGGACATCTAGCTATTCCACTGCGTCCCAACCCTGCTAACGATGAATACACCATATAAAAGGCTTGGAACTTTAGGTATCTGATTTAATCAACTGATGCCAGTCAGTAAGTTATCATCAGCATAAAGCGTAGACCCACAGATGCATGTTGACTCAAGTCGCAACACACCATTAACTTGACCTTGAGTTACTTCGATAGTACACAATGTCTTACAAGTAGAAACCACTTACAGTCAACAAATATCAACTAATTTATTCAATAAAGGTTCACAGGGTCTTCAACTTATCATCCTTCTACCTACTACAAACCTTAACATTACTCGGATATGAATTGTCATATGGCTGATAAGTAACAAGCTGTTATATCCCGATAAGAATAATGAATGGTAACTTTTGGGATCCATTTATGGATCGTACAATTGTTAGAGAACTAAACTATTCATATTCGTGTTCCTCTTATTATGAGCTTTATTTTTACCTATGAACTATTATTATACGTTGTCTGGGCTAGGCAGGAAGCAGGACAATAAGGACTCTAGACTGCTCGCACGGGTTTTATGCATCATTGGTTCGATCGATATTTCACTGTTCTCTAATTGGCGGTATCATTAAGTTATACATTGACAGGGCACACATTCCACGAGTTATGACACGAACAAAAGGTATATTCGTTTAAGAATAATCTTTAATTTACTGTCTCCCTACATAATTTATGAAGTCATCTATTTAAACTTCCATTTTCTTACCAGAAAGGTTTGAAGAACCATTAAGTGCATAATATCGCTGTAACATGTTTATTCGTATCAATTTTGGGCTTCTCATTAGTGTACACTACGTTACAAAGTATCAAATCCAAGAACCGTAGTTCACACTTGAAACAGGGTACAATTCAATCAATGAGTTGATATTCGATGGACCATAGTCATTAAATTCATTCAATACATTATAGACAACGAACAGTAATCGTAAAATGTTGTGTATGAACTATTTTCAGTCTCAACTTGTTTGACTAAAGTGAACATGGCTTCAAAGTAGAACTTAATCTCTCCAAACTCTATAGTATGATATCGGTTATGTTTAGCTCTCTTCAAGTAAGATATTGGTATACCAAGTAGGCAACTAGTTTTTCATATTTTTATTATCTAAAAGTGTATGAATAACAAAATGGTTACGGTTATTATCGATCTATAGTCTCATACTTTGTATCTCCACTGTTTAATTGTTGTTCAGACACTTTGATTCCATCATTAACCGTTCTAGTGTAAGTTAAGCTCCATAATTTAATAATGTAGACCTGTGAATTAGTTAATCTGTTGTGATAATCGACTTTTTTTCTATATTTGTCTTTCATAGTGTCAGCATTATATAAATTTATTCGTGATCTGCAAAATTCTACTTGTGATTTTAAACTATGTAAGTTGTTTGTTACATGATCCTTTTGTGTATTGTTGTGTTAAATTACAGTTTTTTTTTTCAATGCTTCCGTTATTGTTAATGTGACTTTTGTCAGTCAGTCGGTAACAACGTAGAACTTCGTACGTACGTACATCAGTTCAACTTGCCGTACCACATTAGTACGGAGATGCAGTTATCGATTCAAATCCCATTGTGGTAGAGGTAATGAAAGTATAAGCTGAAATCAGCAAAATTAGGGTTTGAAGATGTTATTCAAGGAGTATAATCCAGCGAAATAAATTTGGAAGGAAAAAAAAGAAAAGTACATGAAGGATTCAGATTATAATTTGGGAGAACACAAAGAGTGGATGCACATGCTCACACCATTGCAAACGATTTTAAGCTATGTCATTCAAGGTCGCTGACGATCGGTTGCTGTTGTCTCATGGATCCCAACCAGGTAGTCTACACCTACTAACATGGCTCAGTCCATTTGTGAGTGACTTCATGGGTTTGTGCCATGTTTTGGTCTGTCCGCCCCTAGCTTTCTTCCAACCTACTCCTACACCATGAAACATCGCACGTCTTGGCAGTCGGTGGATGGACATACGTAATACATGACCCAGCCATTTCAACTGATGAAGTTTCATTACTTCATCAATTGATTTTCCATCCTTACTTAGTACCCGTTTCCTAACAACTGTGTTACTTAATCGATGGTCCTAGGATATACGAGCAATGCTTCGAAGACAAGTATGATCAGATACTAGTAACCTACGAATATTCTCTACTCTTACGCACCATGTTTCACTGCCATAAAGTAGGATGGAGTAAACTGCTGCGCAGTAAAGCGTCATTTGGTTGGTAGACGGATATTTCGCCTACTCCAAAAATGACGCAAGTTGGCAAAAGCTAGTCGAGCCTTCTGTATCCGTGCTGAAATTTCGTCACACATCAGGCTAGAAGGGCTGATGAGACTCCCAAGATAAGTGAAGCGGTCGACCCGCTCAACTACTTCATTCCCTGTCATTATTTTAGATGTCGATGCAATCCAATCCTGAAGCAACATTTTGCATTTCGAGGGAGAGAATCGCATCCCGAACATGCTTGCATTGTTGCTTAGAGTGGTCAGAAAATTGCGTTTTACCAGCGTCTTCACCAAATAGAACTATGTCAACAGGTGCATCTCTCGGTAGAAGCTCAACCCCTTGAAATTTAGATGAGGAAGGTGTTATCTATAAACGCATGTCTACGATAAAGTTGAACAAGAATGGAGAGAGTGGGCAGCCCTGAAAAACACCACTTGAGGTAATTAATTCTGATGACAGTTCGCCATAAGCTCTCACTCGACCGGTTATGTTCGAGTACAGAGCCTTTATAAGGTTAATGTACTTCCTTGGTACTCCTTTCAGTGACGCTTTTGTTCTTTTAAATCATTTGATGAACATAAACAAAGAATCACTAGTACTTTTTTCAGTACTGAGTTAATGAACTACTACTCACTCTACTTATTATCTTCAGTAACACTTGTATACTCTGTGCATGAATACAGAATGAATGATAACTGTATATGTTTGATATAATAAGGGGAAAATTGATAAATCATAATCAAACCAATTAGTAACTTATATGTACTGAACAGACTAACATGAATTCGTTGTTAGTTATTTTAATAAACACTTCAAATCAAATAAGTATCCATTATTATTTGATGAATTCTTAACAATTTTCCATATAGATTAACTAAATAATAATAAATGAAAATTTGTATTATGACGTATACTACTTATATCGACATAAGTAGTATGTATATAACGCGAGTTAGGAATAGAATGTCGGACAGCAGAAGATTGAGAAGATCGAGAAGGGAAGAACGGGAACAGAAAGCAATTGGTATGGAAATGCATGAATAATGAAATCTGAGACAAATAATCAACAGTTTGCACGTGAAGTATTAGAGTATGGTTTTTCTATTTTACCAAATAACTCGGTAATTTTGTGCTAAATATAATTCGGTTGTCCTCACCTGTGTTCTCCTTCACTACAGTATGAGTCCAAATAAAGATCCTTATCAAATTAATAAATTAACAACAGATTCTACTGTGAATGAAGTAAGATCACTAAAAAATTTTTTATTACAATAATACAAGAAAGGGGGGGGTCGAGTAAATTAACTAAATAATCATATTTCCTAGTTGAAAGTTCCATCAAGATCTTATAATTGATAAAATATGCTTCAGATCAAACGATTCACACAAGAATATATTCAGCTTAGTTTCCTAAAGTCTACGGTTTTCAGGATTCATCTAACAGTTGAATAATTATAGATGTGAATAACATATATTAGTCAAGTTGATTTCTCTTTATCCAATGAGTTCATCTTAACCCATTTGAAAACTTGGAATCCACACTAATAGTACATATGTAGTCCAGAAAACTTGGGGAACAAATAACTTAAGAATTCACTCAATTGGATTCCACCTTGTGACGCCGCTCCACTGCATTGAAGAAGAATAGGTCTTTAGTTCAAAGACTCAGAAAATGGTTCTTTAATAAAAGCAATTGGTTCAGTTTAGACATCCAAACAGTGTCAAAACCGTCACATTGATAATAAAATTTCCCATTGAAGATAGATTATTCGGTAGTTTATCCAACGTTATGTCACACTGTAAGTAAGTTGGGAAAAGAACATATAATTTACTTGATCAATCTTATTTCAATACTGGTCAGTATGGGGTTAAAATAACAAACATTAAAAACTTCGAACTTCCGTCTCGTTCTAGTATTGAATCTCGATTCATTCACCATTGGTTCCTGGTTCAGTGGTTTGGTCGTTTAAGTGTTCACACGCGAAATCGAAGATCCCGACCTCGGTTCCTGGTTTTGGGATTGCTGATTCCCTTTCCTGAGGAGTCCTATATTACGACAATTTGGCCGTTCAATGCTTCCAGTTTTTCAATGATTGTGTAATTTAGATCAGTTCATGATCTCAATAAAACTGTCAATAGTTTAACAGCCGATAAATTAACCAAAATATTAGATTAGAATATAATCTTCGTTGATTAATGACAATAGACTGAACGTATAAATCAGTAGCGAGTATGTCAGTTAGACTTTTTCAACTTTACAATTAGAACAATCTTAATCTGACTACACTTTTCCAATGTGTCCTCATTGTCTTTTTCCTTGTCATAGACAATTTTCTTTGTTAAAAAAATAGTGACATAGCAACAAAACGTATTTCATTCATCGTTGTATACTGGAGTTTGTAGTGTTACCAAAATAACTTATATAATCGGAATCTTATATGGTGGATTAGAAAATTGTTATTTATATAAGCCTTAGTTTAAAACCAAGAAAAAAAAAGAAACAAAGAGTGGAGAGATTATCCGTTCAAGCATATAAACATATTTAGATTGACTGTATCTTATGATGCAGTTGACTATTTTAGTAAAGCCCCCCCCCCAAAAAAAGTAATAAGTACAATGAATTACAGTCCTATTCGAATTTTGATTAATGGAATATTAAAAGATCGAAGACACTTGACAACTCTATATTCACTATACAATTTGAAGGAGGTAACTTGTTATTTTTTTTTTATTATTTTATTTATCTAATTTACGTTTTATCAGTCTGGAAATCTCATATTCATTCATAATCATACATGTTCTAACTAAATATCATTCATTTTAAGAATGGATTCTATTCATCTATAAAACTATGTGTATCCAAAAACTGTCATATCAGTTGTACAATTAGTTTTACAGAATGGATCACTATTGTTAAACAACGTACAGGAAACTTAAGTACTAAGTATCCTATTCATTCTTATTATTTAATAAACTTTAGATACTTAATCTCTGGTATTCATACTCTATACACAATCAGTATATATTTCTTTCTCTCATCATAATCGGATAAATATATTTGTATGGGGTTGTGGAGATTATTAGGTTTTTGATTGAGATCATGGATCGCTTGTGGGACTCCTCAGCAGTGCTCATCCATAATCCCGCTTGCGGGATTCGAACTCAGGGCCTTCAGTCTCGCGCGCGAACACCTAACCTCTAGACCACTGAGTTGGCACCCAACGATGTTAATGTCTAACTTCAACTAATCCACGAAGTTGCGCAGTCATCTTCCATTGTCTGAGGTAGATACCTGTCTCTACCCGACACGGAATAACTCCACCGGTCATGTCTTCTCATTATAACTCCGAGAATTCCCTCACGAAGCTAGTCACTAGTGAGCACATGGTAATTATCAGTATATGGTTGTGGAGATAATTAGGTTTTTGATTGAGATCATGAATCGATTGATGTTAGATCTTGGATGCGCACTGCTGAGGAGTCCCACAATAGTATGAAACGGCCGTCCAGTGCTTCCAAGTTTTCAATAGTTGTCTAAGGTCGATCGATTCATGATCTCAATCAAAATATATTTGTACTTGATTTATTGGTCTCCTTTTTTCTCCTATCTAACATCAATAGAATAATATTTCATTTCATATGTATCATTGATCATCCATTGTTATCTGTTGCTTTTTACAGATACTACTCCGCCTAAATTGTTTCTATCTGATACAAATATTACATTGGTTGAAGTGAGTGTGGAAATTTTCTTCTGTTATACATTTTTTTTATTTGTTCAAAGGGTGTGTTTTTTTCCGCAAAGATAATTTAAGGAATATTTATGGTATATGTAACACTTAAATACATAACACTGATTTTTCACTGCATCCTGGTTACCCAGAAATCTCTTCCAGTTAAACCGTGAAAAGAAAAGAAAAATCTGAAACTATCTAAGTCCTCTTTACTTCCTAAATTAATGTATGTACAGAAAACAGAAGTATTTATTGGTTTATTTGCAACGTTTGATATTCTGGAAGTTTAAAAAAAAAGTATATATTCAAGTTAGTAACAAAGTCATTGTATAACACATGAGCCATCGTTATTCTAAAATTACCTGAGAAGTTCCTATCAATATTTAGATTCCATGACATACAAACCTAAGTGATTTGTATTTATGAAAAGTTTCAAGTTTCACTGCTGAGGAGTCCCACAACAGGACGAAACGGCCGTCCAGTGTTTCCAGGTTTCCAAAGGTGGTCTAACATCAATCAGTTCATGATCTCAATCAAAATCGTAATAATCTCCACAATTCCTATACTAGTAATTAACATTTGCTCACTAGTGACTAGCTTCGTGAGGGAATTATCGGAGTTCTAGTGAGAAGCCATGACCAATGGAGCTAATCCATGTCGGTTAGAGACAGGTATCTACCTCAGTACAATGGAAGATGGTCGCGCAATTTCGTGGATTGGTTGATGTTAGACACTATCACTATTGGATGCCGGCTCAGTGGTCCAGTAGGTTAAGCGTTCGCGCACGAGACTAAAGGTCCTGAGTTCGAATCCCGCGAGGCGGGATCGTGGATATGCACTGCTGAGGAGTCCCACAACAGGACGAAACGGCCGTCCAGTGCTTCCAGGTTTCCAAAGGTAGTCTAACATCAATCGGTTCATGATCTTAATCAAAAACTTAATAATCTCCACAACCCCTGTATTAGAAATTGAATCCTATTGTCTACACAGAATGTTGAATTCTTTGTAGCATGATCTGAACTAATTGTCTATGTTTGGTATTTGGTAAATAAAAAAGAAATTTACTAAGATGCATTTCATTTTCAAATGTTATTTGATGTACCATCGAATGTGTAGTACATAAAGTGTCTATTTGAATTCATTCAACTAATGAATTGTATTTTCTAAAACGTAGTTTATTCTTACATATTTTTCTTTATTTACGTGTATTACATTTATTATGCTTTAGGCCGATTTAGTACCTTTATCAAAAGTATTTTATCATCCTACTGACATATCAGCTGATAATGGTAAGTAGTATAAATAATTTAGTGAGTAGTGTCTAATATCATTTACCTTTTTAAATTAATTGTTTTCTAAAAGTTTTTATTTGAACATATAAACATTGGTACAAGGAGGAACCTAATAGATATGCGCCAAATAAATCATTCGATATGTGTGCGGGCTGGGTTACTGCCCGAGTTCCCAAACCGAAGCAGGTGGTTTTCATAGGGGGCTACACCCGGAGCCTGTGATCTAAAGGTCTAATCCACAAGGCAGTGTAGCATCGTCAAGAGATGCAGTCACATGGTAGCCGGTGACCAACAATAGATTCATACACCATTAGTTCAATCAGGATACTGGAGCCAATGTCCACCACTGGTTTAGAGTTGGGATTTTTCAACTCCCTTAGGTGGACTCTCCGTGTCCACCAACTAGGCTAAAGCGACGGACATTTGCTTTTCATCTTATCAATTTCGTAAACAACACTCGTGGTGCGAGAAGACAGCGAGTAGAACTTCCCTCGGAGTGGTTGTATGCACGTGGCCACTTGAGAGCATTTGTAGAGAGAGAGAGAGAGTGCTGACTCTCCCCACTCTCGACCGTACCAGAGCATTTGGGCGTCTTTTAACTTAATCCCTGTCAACAAGTCTTATTTGGCCTATTTAGCTAGTATTTAAGTAGGTAATCATTAACAGTGTACATGTGTGTGTGTATGTATGAACGAACAAATTATTTGAAAAGAAAGTAGTGTTTATTCAGCGATTATTTTTCTTGGTTGATAGTTTTTCACTAAAAACCGCATTTATTAATAATATTTCCTTAATGTAAGTTGTAAAACTCCATGATCTTCAGTTAAAAAGGGATTGTATTTATAAGGTTTTATTTAATTGTTGTTATTTAAAACTGCAATTTATCAATCTCTATCGGTGTGTATACACATTTGGACCGGATTGCTCCGTTTTCGCCTCATTTATTCGCAAGGTTAAAATGTGGCTAGTAGTAAAATCGAAGAGATGCGTTTTGCCCTATGTTGGACTTTAGTGTGAACATTAACATTGGAATACTGGTACAACTAACTGATTAATCCCAAATAAAACGTTATATATGCTGTGGATTTTAGTACCAATCACAATTTAACTCTATTAAAACTTGTGATTTGATGATTATTTGGAGACAATCTGCTTAGGATAAAGATATGTCAACAAAAACTGATAAGAACAACGGGACATTCTAAATTCCTACTAATACCTGCACACTCGGACAAGTTAGTGTTTGTCTGGACTAAGTAGCTCAGTGGATAACGCGTCAGCGCTTCAAGCAAAAGGTAGTGCCGTTATTTGTCGTCATGACAATTATTTTAGATGCAGATACATTCAGCTTCCAAGTCCTAAATAGGACAAAACGAGTGTCATGAATTCCACTGTTAGTCACTACCTAAATGAATTCATGAAATCTATTTATGGTTTGATAATATACATTAATAGCAGATCTGACATTTACTTGCCTATCTAGATGATACAAAAAAGTAGTTCGACTAGACTTCTCGGTAGTACACACAACTATACTAGGAGTTAAACCTTTATATTTTGAAGCGAACGCGTTAGCTTGATTTTATGAAGTCAAAACTCAGTGATTCGAATTTTTAATTTCAGTAAATTCGTAATTTAGCATGGTTATCATCCAGTGTCACTGTTGCCCCCTCAGTATTGTTGAACTCCATCAGTAATGACTTTTAAAAATCAAGGAATTCATCTAGAAGTTTAACTTGATGATCTCTGATAGAAACTCAACAGTGAACATACAGCAAATAGTCAGTAGTTGAGGATTTCTTCTGCCTCTGGGTCACTTTCTTAAACATAGATTCTTTCATGTTTCCAACATGTTTATTGTTTAATGGATCATAAAGAAATCAAATCAAATATTTGTAAACTGCCATTTCTTTTATTTCTAAGTTGTCTTAGGTAGCGGATGTTCATTCCATTATGATTGTGTGATCATTGTAAAATGGTAAGGTTATATGACCATCGTCGATAATTTCACTCTCCTCATTTCTTAAACTTATAACATCATATATTGTAAATAGTCATTCACTAACCACTAGTTTACATCAACTGCATTTTTTTTATTCAGTTTTGGTGATTGCATCATTAATAGGGTCAACTAATTAAACAGTGATATTCTCTTTTGGTTTCATTATATAGTTCTGAGATCAGATATATTAGATAAAGCCAGTGAAGAGAATATTATTAAGGCTCAGTCAGTTGTTACTTACTGGTATGTTGTTTGTCTCATTTATTTATTTATTTATTAACTATCTGTAATCTTTGTTTTTTTTCATTATCACCTTGATGTAAATTGTTTGGTGATGAGTTGATCCTATTGGAGATTGTTTGCTTTCTTTTCGAGGTAGTAATAAGTGATTAAACGTATACTCTCAGCCAAATATCTAACCGATTATGAATATTTGTCTAGATCCCCATAACGAACGGAACACTTAAAAGTAAATTATTGTCACTGTGACCAAATATATTCTCGAATCTCAGCACTACTAACATGGTGTTGCCGTTGGATAAGAGCAATTCTTCAGAGGTTATGATGATCAAACACAGAGAGTCGTCTAACATTCTCATTTTAGAAGGTTTAAGTTTCACAAACATAGATCGAGATTATTGAGACTAATCGGTTGTATACCTGGCTACATTAACATCATGACGGTTTTAAAGCTGATCCAAATCGGATCAATTTCTCTGGTTCTCAACGTAGGTAGGTTGGTTTCGGTTTTCATACCACCAATAGCACTTTCGCATTTACCCGAACACACGAAAGTTCCTAATATTTCTAAATGGTTTAGATTTATAAATCCAGTCATACTTTTGGACACGAATTAACAAATGATTAATTACAATTTGGAAAACCTGTCTGTCATTACAGAAAGAAAGATGACAGTTTCTGAAGTTCGTCTTGAGCAGGAACAGGTTGTTATCCATGTTGTAGTAAAATTCATCAATCCGAATATAGTTCTTACGGAGCCGTTTAGACGAACAGCATATAGACGCCTTTAACGGGGATCCACTCTAATAGTGCTTGTTCTGCCTACACCTGCCAGTAAACGAGAACTAACCATCGGGTCGTCAGACACATAGAGGGTGTATCTCGTCGGCTCTCCGTTTTGGCGACGTGAGGTCAAGTGAATTAGCACACTAGGGTCTTTTATGCGTGTTTCGGAGACACACCATACATCAGTGGTTCGAGATTCTAGAATCTTAGCCTAGGAGGCCTGCTGGCCGATTTGACATAGAGTTCGTACGTTGAAGGCTCCAATATGTAGTTTGGAGCAAGGTTTCAGTAGACATTGGACAGTGTTTTGCTCACTAGGATCGTTGGTTATGGTGACACTTGAGGAGGAAGCTTAAAGAGGAAGTTTAGTGTTGAAAGTCGATTTAGGAGGAATGATAGGAATAGAAGAGGGAGATTCAATACAGTGATATTGAGTGCTGTTAGACGTATGAGGGCGGTTATAACTTTTCGGTTATCCAGACCGTGGAAGGGTTCTTCTGGAGGTACCTGAAAAGGACATGGGGTTATAGTTGGTCTTAGTGACATGAAAGCGTGACCGTAGTGCCCAAGGGACAACTGATTGAGGTCGGTTACACACCACCTTTTTGTGAATAGTTTTCGTATTTGCTCCGTACTTGTTTAGACGTTACCACCGGAAACGGATATCCATGGGATCAGGTGAGGTGTGCATTTTTAGGGTCGACCTTTTCTAACCCCACCCCTCCTTGTGGGAAGGCAGCATCACTGTTATGTTGGTTGTCTGATGGAAACACCTTACTGCCGTCACACCTCTGTACAGTCAATAGTAGGACTTCGCATTCGGACCTTGGGTTTACTGCTTTTGGTCTAACCGTTCTTCAACCGACCTGTCTGGCATGATGGGACCATGAGGGACGATTTTTCCAGTAAGTATAGCTCGATTGGTTCATCACGATAGGCAAGTCCGATCACCAGGTCAAGGCAGCAGCAACCACCATTGAATTAACTACTTCTATGGATTCGGTGTTCATCTTGTTGTGCTAATGAGATGTGGTAACTTAGACGGATGAATATATGTGCCTGGTTCTACGTTGTAGCTGACTGAGTGACTGAATACGAATATGGGTTCAGAAATGTTTTCCTGTCGTTTAATATATATTCATCTAATCTCCATCGGGTACCCAAACAATCCTCTGTGTGTGTGTGTGTCTTGACTACCAACCTGCACATACAACTCTCTCGATAGCATAATCTGTCTAACACGCTTTATTGAGATCATTTTGTTGATGACAGAAATGAACTTTTTCACTGGATCAGGGTTACAATCTGTCGGGGTATAGGTGAGGATTTCAATAATAGTTGGATTATGTGGATGGATTCTACTATCTTAACGATAAACTACTTTTTTCCATTAAGCCTATGGGTATGGAGAGTTTAAGAATTTTTACTCAGTTACTGATTGTAAAATAATTGATAACATATTTAAATTTTTGAGCATATTGGTTATAGATTCAGTGAATAAACCATTAAATTACACTCTCAATATTTTTTGTTCATTTCTATGTAAATAGGATGAAAAAATCACCAACCGACAACTCAATTCAAAACAGTTTGTCTCAAAGGGATATTGACACTCAGAAAAATTTAAGACGCACTGATAGACCTGCTTCTAATTCATGCAGTGTGCCAAAGTGGCTGAAATTAAGTAAGTTCTTCGTGTTTTCAACGGATACTTACCGTTTTTTAATTATGTAATGGAACTTTTATTCCGTCGAAAATCCCACTCGTAAAATTCCAAGTATACACCAATTAATTGTCGGTAGGTAGGTAGGTAGGTGGCAGGTGGGTTGATGAGATTATCTACAAGTGTTTCTGGTGTTTTATGCTCAATGTTCTTGATTAGATTGTTAGACTAACATGTATTTAAGAGGTGATTAATGTAACCGTATTATTCCATATCACATTTTATCCTGCTTTCTTTGCTCGAGAGTCACTTGTACTGAATTAAATGTGCTAGGTCCTACAAACCTTATATTCTTATTATTCATTCTGACGAACGAAGTTCAGATTATTTATAATGTAAATATCGTTTTATTTCAAATTTATATCTATTATCATTCCTTACAAAAGTTTAATTACAATCTCGAACCACCTAATTCTCTGCCGGATATCCTGGGTTAAATACTGTCACTATTCTTTCCAGAGATGTTAAACTTAAGCTATTGACAATACTCGAATTGTTTCCTTTTACGAATGTTTAGTAGGCAGAGAGAAAATTGACTACCATGTCTTTGTTTATTTATCAAAAATTTGTGAATTTCGTCTTTTATTCATTTCTCATTTTCATCTTTTTTTTTTCTCTCACTTGTTGTTGTTGTTTTTTATTAGAAAAGTGAATTCAATGAACCGCTTTATTCTGCACAAAGTACAAATGCTTTGTCTGACGTTCAATTACCCTCTTTGGAGGGTATAAGAAATTCTAGTGTTTTGCACTGTATTTTGTGAATTCCGTTTGTTTTTCTTTCCTTTGGAGAGATGTTTACAGTGTACTTTTTTTATTTTGACATTATTGAAAATAAATGACTCTTAATGCATTCGACTTCTTATTGACGCCTGTTCCGGTGTTAATCAGTTCACTAACCTCATCAGGCTAAATTCCAGGTATAACAATAGTTTCAGTGAGATCGTGAACCGATCAATGTTAGACCATTATAGAAAATATGGAAGCAGTGGACAACCATTTCGTCGTAGATTAGGGCTTCTCAGCAGTGCTCATCCACGATTTTATTTATTTATTTGATCACAAACATTGGTACAAGGAGGCACCAAATATATATGCACCACATAGATCATTCGATTTGTGTGAGGGCTGGGATACTGTCCGGGTACCCAGACCGAAACAGGTGGTTTACTTCGGGGGCCACACCCAGAGCCTTTGACCATAGGTTCAATCAACAAACAGTAAAGCAACGTTAAGTGCAGTTCCGTGGTAGCCGATGACCAATAATAGGTTCATTTGCCACTTGTTTCCTTAGGATCCTGGAGTCAATATACGCTATTGGATTGGAGTCGGGGTTTTCCAACTCTTCTAGATGTACTCTCTGTGTGCACCGACCCGGTTAGAGCACCGGACATTCGGTTTTCTTAAAGAACAGTAATACAGCGAGGAGGCAGTGAGTGGGGGTTCCTCGGTAGTGGTGATATGCACGTTACCATGTGAGAGCATTTGTAGAGAGATAGCTGACTCTTACCTTTCTCGACCGTACAAGGGCATTTGGGCTCATCCACGATCTCTCGCACGAGTTCAGTCATAGTAGGAAAATTCATACGGTTCCTACTCATCAGAAATTGGTTGTTGTTATTGGTTTACTAAAATAAAATATTGGGTCTGGACAAATTGGTTCTTCAACTATGAAACACAAGTGCACAGTGCTCTTTTATATAGTTTATTAGTAATAGATCATATTGGTAAGTGATAATGAATCACACCGTTTTATAAATAATAGAATATCAATTGTCGGTACGTATCAGACACGAAATTAAATAGTAATATACTAATTATGCGTTAATGATTGGAGATAGATTATACGAAATTCTTATTGTCAATCGTTGCGGTGCAAACCGTAGGATTAAGCAGATGCCTACTGGTATAAGTACATATCACTTGTGAATATAGCTCCTCAATTCAAAGTATGGTAGACACTAGATTCCGACTCATTCATATCGGTTTCAGTGTTCCCTTCCACTCTAATCGAGATTGAACACACCAGAGTCAGTAAATTGAGTTTACTGTAAATAGAGAAATTTCTCGTAAATGAACATTATTTCAGATGTATAGAGCAGCGAAAACAGCAGTTTCTAAACGCAAGTCGGTTTTAGGAGAATGTCCGTTAGGAAATTTGTTTGTCAAAGGCGCTTTTGACGAGATTTGATGGCAGTTGTGTGTTTGTGCGTCCACTGTTTGTGTTCTTCCTTCATTTTTTCTCTTTCCAAATTTATTTCACTGGATTATAGTCCTTGAATAACATCTTCAAATCCTAGCCTTTCCAATTACTGCTTATATTTTTACTACCTCTACCACTATGGGATTTGAATCGAAAATTGCATCTCTGTTCTAATGTGGTATGGCAACTCAAACTGATGTACGTACGTACAAAGTTCTACGTTGTTGCTGACTGACTTTGTTGTGGCAAAGACAAAATTATGTCTGCTAAAGTATTCTATTATTTTATTAGAAATATTTCAAATTATTGTACTGTAAAAGTAAAAAAAGGTTTCTTTTTAAAATGCTCAGCTGTAACCCATGGACAAATTCCATTTTGTATTCTTTGTCAATGATTCAGTAGTTTTAGTCAATTTGGAGACGTGAAAGGAAGGCTCCATAAAGACCGATCATTTCAAAGAAATACTGTAGTGAAAATTAGTTGGTATGTCTCAATTCGGCTTAATGAATTTGTCTATAGTACTGGTCTCATTCGACAAGATATAGGTTGTGTGATTTCGATGGCTTTCGATTCCGTACTATCCTAACACAAATTAGTAAATACTCTGGTACGTTGTCTTCGTAAATTGTCGATTAAGTGATGAGTAATTGTTTAAAAAGTAAAGGAGTCTTCTATAAGAAGCATCGGATGCTAAGTGCTTAGTTTGATGGATATGAAAACAGCTAATATGCTCCTAAGTCTTCTATTCGAAAAGGGTAGTTTGTAGGATTGTTTAATTTTTTAGAAATATACCTGTAAATGATGGAGCGTGTTCGTGGTTCTGGAATAACCTTCTTTCTATCCTATACGAGAATGGATTAAGACTGTGCCTCCCCTCCATAATAGTTTTAAAAGTAAAGGAGTCTTCTATAAGAATCATTGAATGGTATGTGGCATTATTACATAGATTACTCATATTTATTCTGATAATACTGCGTCACATTATTTTTCCAGTCAGTTACTTGAAGTAGTGACCAGTAGAGTTCAATCAGGTCTGTTGTGTGATAGTAACTCACTGAAGACAATAATGGATGTGCCGTTCAATTTTGTGGATTAGTTGAAGTTAGACATTAAAACCGTTGGATGTCGGCTCAGTAGTCTAGTGGTTAAGCGCTTTTGGGTAGGAGAGATCGTGGATGCACACTGCTGAAGAGTTCTACAATAGGACGAGACGGTCATCCAACGCATCCAGGTTTTTCATGATGGCCTAGCTTCAATGGACTCATGATCTCAATCCCATTGAAATTACTTCATTGTTATGTATTTTTCTGTCATGTTAGTAATTTTTTTTTAATTTTTCCATTTTGGGGCTAAAAAGTTTTTTTTTGTTTGTTTGTTTCCAGACTTATTAGAATAAAAAAAAATCAATAATCAATATTCATAAATCAAAAAAAAAATTTAATTTTAAAATATGAAAGTAGCATTTTTAAAACAACCAATGAATGACTCATCATCAATATTGAACAGACTGATTTTATTGATTTTTATTTTAATTTAAATCAATAATTTCAATTTTATCAACAAACATGGATAGTGGTTGATAATGGAATCTATCAAGAGTATTTCATTCTATTTATGATTTATTCATTGAATAGATCTGGATATTAGACTTTGTTAATATTAATTCTGGAACTCGAACCTATTTATTGTTTACTTTAAATCTCTTAACGTACAAGCATTCTAAGCAAAGATAGATTCGAGTACCAGAGTGAATATCCACTCTGAGATAAATGTACGTACATCCAACTGATGAGTCCCGAAACAGGACGAAACTAGATCCTACTGTTAGCCACTATCCATCTTTGCTTAAAAAAGCCTATGACTTAAGGCTATATAGAGGCATTCAGCACAGAATGCATATATATCAATAAGAGACTGTTCAATTGCAGTCCTAAATAACAATGGGAAGATACAAGTAAACAAATTTTTTTTAAAGTTTTTTTATTTATTACTTAAACTGATCAGTAATGAGTAGTTTTATAGTGTAAGTTGAAAGTATTTATACCATGAAGATTTTCACACTGTTCAATTATCTCATCCATATACCCATTCATTATGAAGATCTTTCAGTTTTATAAATTAGAATCAATTTTGTTGTATGACATTATCTTACACTAAATAAAATTGATTATCGTACAATTGTGGTGTGTGCTACTGATGTCCATAGATATAAGTAGTATGTACCATCAATCCAAAGTAAATTGTCTGACAGCAAAAGGTTAAGAAGATCAAAGAAAAGAGAACGAGAACAAAGAATGATGTTGATGTGGAAACAAAAGAACAATGAAATCTGAGACGATTGATTGACATTTTGCAAATGAACTAATTGCTATATGAATCTCAGATATTACTAACATGTTCTATAATTTTATGTTCGAATACATTCGACTTTTCCCATTTGTATTCTTGTTCAGTACACTATTCGCTATCTGAAATAGCAGTAGCAAAATTGTTATTAGGATCAACTGATTTGTACATGTTTATTAGACATAATGCCATACAAAATATGAAGTTGAATAAATGCCATGCCTATGTATAAGTGTATAGTTTGATCATTGAATTATTTGTTTAGATAGAGATATTTTTTTTTGAAAAGTAATCCGTACATAAGAAAAGCACAAACAATATACTGGTTTACATTCTAGCATTTATAATTTATAATGGTTATAACTTGCGGCCTGTATTCCCTGTTAATATATAACTTAATGATACCGCCAATTAGAGAACAGTGAATTATCGATCGGATCAAAGACGCATAAAACCCGTGTGAACAGTCTAGAGTCCTTATTGATCCTGCTTCCTGCCTGTTAAGTCCAAAAACAGCTATCTCAGCTTCTACGATATGAATCATGTATTTCAAACATACTGAGTTTATATACCAACCAGACAGACCACAACGTACCAACAATTGTACAAGATTTAGCCGAATGTGGCTGTGAATGAGGGAGGTAGTGATTAATAGACAGGGCATAATTCAAGAATGGTAAGTGGTGTAATAATAGTTCATAGGTCAAAGTAAAGCTTATGATAAGAAGAACACGAATATGAATAGTTTAGGTATTTAACAATTATACGATAAAAATATACGCATAGTATTTGTCTATAAATGGGTCCCAAAAGTTACCATTCATTATTCGGGATATAACAATAATTCATATCAACAATGGCAATGGATAATAATAGCATAGTATTGCCAAGTGTAAACCATTGGTTACCAACTAAGTGATTCGAGGTTTAAGCGCTTATTACAAGGTCTGAATGTTCAGGATTTAACCTATGGTGGGATCATGAACGTGTACTGATAAAGAAGTACACAATAGGTTGAATTAGCTGTTTAGGATTTCTTGATTTTCAATGGTTGTCTAACTAGAATCAGTCAGCGACTTTAAAATTTAATTTCAATAAGCTCTTTAACCACCTTATAATAACAAGAATACAGAGATGCTGGGAAATCATCTACATCGTGAGGAAAAAGTGAAGATAACTATTGTGTATAATAGATATTCTCTAGAAATAGTTGACCCAAATATAAGAAACGTTTTAAAAACAGAATCAACAAACGAAGTTAATCAATAATGAGATTCAGTAAATCTGTAATTCATAGATTCTACGGTAGACCAAAGTTCCATGATGAACACTGATTGTGTCATTACCTGGAGCACGAACTTACAATTTTTCTAAAGAATTCAACAGGATACTGGGGAATATAGCTGAAACATGTGATTACCCACTGAATTGTTTAAAGTAGCTTTTAGCCAAGATCAAGTATATGCAACTAAAAAATTATGAAATAGTCGAAGCTCTATTTACCTCGATAAGAATACAATTCACCAAAGATACCGTATTGAAGCTGCTCACCATAAATAAGCAGCTCTTCAAACACATAAAATATTTCAAACACAATTAGCGGAATTACGAACAGTTCAAGTGGACTTCAACAAGATTGTTTATATCAGAACTGGTTGTAGATGTTATGTAAATGCTAAAAGTTATAGTTTTACTAATAATCAATCCAAAACCTGTAAACACATTATGTGTAGACACAATGTTACTGTTGGGGTGATCCAGGAAATTACTTGCAAAAGACAACCAAACATCAGGAACCACTAAGAAGCGTTTCGTCCAATAAGCGTTCACTTGAAGTTTTTGCCAAAAATATCAAGGAAGCGAAACGTCACACGTAGAGGTTCTAATTGGTTGGCTGCTACACTGCTACTATGTTTATAAAAACCCTGTATTTTCTGTATTATAACGAACCTTGGAGTAAACTACTTCTCGCATACTTTGAGTCTTCTCTCTTGTTTCCAGGTCGCTGTATAGTTCCAGCTTGGGGATTACAGAATAGCTTAGGAGACGAATATAGCGTTCAATCCACAAGACTTATCAGTTACTCTCAAAAGACATGAACTCAAAAATACTGTTTTAAAATACCATGTTTAATGACACCAAGTTTATAAAAGAAAAAGAGTTAGGGAACAAAATCCCTCTCTTAATTAGCAGAACCGACACTGGAATTCCAGAAACACAGGTATACATGAAACTTAGCCACACAGATAAGATATTACATTTCAATATTAATAACCAAAACAGAGCATAAAATTAGTTGTGTACAATCACTGTTGAAAAGCAAAAGGAAATAAATTTACAAAGTGAACAGCACAGCTTGTCACATTTTTTATGCTAAACAAAGTAGAAACTTTCCTCATCTACGCAAGCGCTAACGGACTCTCAGTAAAACCGTTTAACTCATCAATGCCAAAATTCTGGATCATGGAAACTAAAAGAAATTCGGCAAACTTCTTTAAGCATAAGATTCAGATCAAGCTACAATCGACCTGAATATTGTTATAAGCATAGGTTATCAGTCTACTTGAGAAATGGTCAGTTCAATGAATGAACAAATATAAACTTATCGGGACAGACAATAGTAATGAAGAGATGAATAAGGTTAACTGGATTTCTCAAAATAACCAGATATAAACAAAGTCATGAGAATGGAATGTTTTAGCATTTGTAGACTCATTAAACGGATCATATCTGTTTGATGAAGTATCGTTCTCTGATCTGGATGGTTCGTTCGTAAAGTTTTCATTGTTCTTCTGAACAATATTATCAGCACAAACTTCAAGTTGACCAAACTATCCAGCTTAGAGAATGAAATTTCACAAAAAATGATCCACCTGAACTATAAATATTCTGTACCATCTCAAGATCATTTCTATCTGAAGTCGATACTGATAATTGTTAGGCAGATCCAGAAAATTTCTCGAAAAAAAAGTCAAGTAAGGCTCTGAAAACACTGAGAAGCATCTTATTCAATTAGAGTTAAGAAGTCGAGTTTCTAATTGGATTACTTATGCTGCTGCCATGTTTAGTAGCATTCCAGAATTTTCCGATAACTCAAGGACATCTAAAATACTATAAAAACCCTTTGTTTTCTGTACAAAAACGAACCTTTGGAGTAAAGCGTTTCTTCCATATCTCACGCCTTTTTTTATCGTGTTCAGGTTGCTGTTTAGATCTAACCTGAGAGTTACTAGGAAGAGCTTAGGAACCGAATATAGAGTTAAGTTAGAAGACTCATCAATAATGTTATTCAGAACGAGAATGAAATCTTCATAAATAAACTATCCAGCTAAGAGAAAACACAATAACCAAGAGCTAACTGTCATTATGAATTAAATCTTCATAAATTGAATTATTTTCATAAAGCTATTTCAAACATATGAATTGCTATTGTGTATCTCATCAAATAATTGTATTCACCTATCAACCAATATAGACATTTTAAATAATAATAGCTTATCAATGAACTTATATTAGAATGTATAGTTGTCAATGGCTTGACTTTATCGCCATGAAATATCGAAAAAGTTCGAACATTTTTTATTGTTAATGATTATATCAAATTGTTTCACGAACGAACCATCCAGATCAGAGAACGATACTTCATCTAACAGATATGATCTGTTTAATGAGTCTACAAATGCTAAAACATTCCATTCTCATGACCTTATTTATATCTGGTTATCTTGAGAAATCCAGTTAACCTTATTCATCTCTTCGTTACTATTGTCTGTCCCGATAAGTTTATATTTGTTCATTTATTGAACTGACCATTTTTAGAATAAATTGATAACCTGTGCTTATCGTGGTTTTGCACTGCTGAGAAGTCCCATACTAGGATGAAACGGTCATCCAATGCTTCCAGATTTTCTATGGTGGTCAAGCTTTAATTGACTCATGAATTTATCTATTAAATTACGAAAATCTTCACAAAACCCTTTCAGGGAAAATTTTTTTCATGGCTTATTCCCATACTTTTTTATAATAGAAATATAAGTTGGTTACTATTTATTATTATTATTATTATTATTATTATTATTATTATTATTATTATATAATTTTTTATTCATCAATTCTGTGTAACGATTATCTCCACCTACGCATAAATTGCTAAATGTTTATTGGTTAAATAGTTTCTCGAAATTTTATTGGTTCATTTCAGGAGAGAAAAAAAAGTACTTAAATTGAAATAAATTGGATTTTTTTCAAGCACAAAGAAAAGTTGGTCACTATTGTTACTAGTCCTTTTTATTCTTTGGAAATTATTATTATATAAATAATTAAATAATTATCAATAATAATAATGTGTTAGGTTCGTTAACCTTGAGGATACTACTGATTCGACTTATTCGGAACGGAACGAAGGCTCAGGATTCAAAGATTCAATAGACTATTCTGGTCCGTTGTCTTCGACTCAGCTAACTCGATCAAGAAGTCTGGGTAAGGTGTAGAAAGTGTATTCTACAGACAAACAGCAGATAACAAGTCAAGTCAAGCACACAAATCAAGCGTATTTATACAAATATTTACAATCGATATTGTCATGGAAGATTTTTGAACATTAATCAACAATTGACTGGTATTTGAACATTTAATCGATAGTTCATCAATTGACCTATTTGTACATTTAATCGATAGTTCATCAATTGACCTATCTGCACATTTAATCGATAAGTAAATTACAAAATTTGAGTTTTGGGGATCTATCGTCCCCAACATAATGATCATGGATACAAGATTATCAATCATAATGTTTAATGTGATTTATTTTAATGAAATAAATTAAAAAGAATCTTGTTGTCAAGACTAAAATTACATGTAAGTAAAAAGAAAAGGAAATATTTGATTATTTTAATTGTTGATTATTAATTATAAGGAAAGTTTTAATGATAATCATAATAATAATAAATTTGGAAGGAAATATTTCATAAAATTATTAATTGTATGTAAATTGGTTATTTATTTAGTTATTTGAACATATAAATATTGGTACAAAGAGGCATCGAATACATATGCGCCGCGTAGATCATCTGATTTGTGTAAGGGTTAAGATACTGTCCGGGTGTCCAGACCAAAGCAGGTGCTTACCTCTAGGGGCCACACCCGGAGCCTTTGACCTAGAGGTCTGATCTACAATGCAGTGGAGTAACGTCAGGAAATGTAGTCACATGCTACTGAAGCTCATGTGCGCCATTGGTTTGGAGACGGGGTTTTTTTTTAACTTCTCTAGGTGGACCCTTCATATTCACCAACTAGGTTAAAGCGTCGAACAGTCATTTTTCGTCCTCTCAACTTCGTAAAAAACCCCCCTTCGCTAGAAGGCATTGAGTAGAACTTCTTCGGGAGTGGCTGTATACACGTCGCCATTTGAGAGCATTTTGAGAGGGAGAGCTGATTCTCGTCATCCTTGGCCATAGTACGGGCATTTGTGGGCTCGTAAATTGATTATATATATATAATCTAAAGCACGATGTGAATTAGTTAAGGTGTGACGGTTATGTACAAAATTTCCTTATATAGTTGTTCCTATATTGATTTTGTTTGTATATTGAAACATATCAACTTGTACTTACATATTTCATATTATTTTTAAAGAAACAATTGCCATAATTTTAAGCCATATTATTATCAATCCATTTTTATTGGAGTCAATTAATGATTTAAAATTTTATTTATTACAATATACAGAAGTCATTAGCTGTGACCAGTGGAAGTATTCCGTGTCGGGTAGAGACAGGTATCTACCTCAGACAATGGAAGATGATCGCTCAATTTCGTAAATTGGTTGAGGTTAGGCATTAACACCGTTGGTCAGGTGGTCAAGTAGGTTAAGCGTTCGTGTGCGAGATTGATGGCCCTGGGATTGAATCTCGAGAGTGGGGTCGTGGATGCACACTGCTGAGAAGTCCCGCCGTTCAGTGCTTTCATGTTTTCAATGGTGGTCTAACATCAATCGGTTCAAAATAGCAATCAATAATTCTAATTTACTTTTTATGAAACAATCAGACTGATTGGAACTGATTCATCCAGGATTAAATAGTTTAAACAAGGTACGTGAATCGGGTATTTCATTAAGGTGAATTCCAGATACACGAAACTCCCTGGTGATTAATAACTATCCCAAAGTTAATTTAATAATGAAATTAAAATTTTCAAGCAACATGTACACAATAATCCAATAAATGATTTGTGAGACCAAAAGGCATTTTAATTAATAAAAATTAAATTGGATTGCTCACTGCACAACAAATAGAAATGCCGATTTCAACATTCGAGTATTTTAAGTTAATTTAACTAACGTACAGGTTATAAACTGTCAATTGATTCACTAAATATCTGACATCATATTCCATTACTTAAATAAAACTCTATAGATTAGTAAGGATCTCTGTACTGAAACATTGAGCTACACCGTCAAAAGTGATCATTGTCAATGTTGAAACATTCAGAAAATCAGGTGTTTTATCGAAGCAACATTACATTGGACAATTATTACACTCTATCTCACTCCATTCACAGTAAAAATTCAACACATGTATTCAATATGAATTTCGGAATGTGAACAAAGTTATGTAAATCACTCGTCGATTGAATAGTTCTATATTTATTTAAACAACATCAACAAGCTCTTTAACACAGACAAAATCGGATGTCATTGGGATTCCTATAAAAAAATCATCCATCCAGAAGTGTGAGTGAACATGAAGTAGAAACTTCAAAGCAACTCAATGAGACGTATGGCCTACTCTTAAATGGTCTTCACAAGCATATATCAGTGACATCGACCTCAGATATTGCTTGTGTTGATCAAAATGTGAACGATCCAGAACAAACTGACAACCGCTAACAAATCTCGTCTAATACACCATCGACAAACAGATTTTCTATTGGATATTCTCCTCAAACAGACTTGTGTTTGGAAACTACTATTTTTACTGCTCTGTATATCTGCAGTAATGCTCATTTACAAGAAATTTCTCTGCTTACAGTAAACTCAATTTACTGACTTTGGTGTGTTCAATCTCGACTGTAGTGGAAGAAAACACTGAAACCTAGTTGCATAAACTTAAACATGTTATGATTTTTCCTCGGTGTTTGTTAAGGTTATTTGAAATCAAAGACTCTCTTCATGACGGACTGATTGGAACTTGATACCCTCTGAAAACAGGGCATAGAAAATTAGATATTCATTCAATTTTAGTTTGATATTTTTTAAGAATACAAGTGCGCGATCTCATATCATGGATACTTGAAATTGATGCTGTGTGCAACACTGCTCGGTCACTGAGTCGGAATCTAGTATCTACCATACTTCATCTTTTGAAAATTTTGATGAGTATGCGTTGACGATCAATTGTTCACTCATTCCCAAATTGCCTCATGTTATTATGCATTATTCGGAATTTATAGATGACGTGATAGTATATGCAAAGTACAAGAAAACATTGTATTATGAATAATAGTTTGCTCATAATCAGGGCATAAAAGTTACAGTTGTAATTAGATTTTATAAATAATTTACTGTACATACATTCACGTAACACAGAAATGAGTATTTGCCTATGTCTTCTCTGCCGTTTCAAAGAACCTGAAAATAAATCATTCCACGGCACAAAATAGTGTAGCTAGTCGATAGTTGTTGATTGTGGCCACATGTTTAGCATTCTTGCATTGTACAAAACAGTGTAATCTCATTGAGCTTCATTGAAATAATATCCACCAAAAACACAGTATCAGAGTAGGTAATCACGCAATCAGAAATGTGACACGTGACCTTTCACTTTCTAGATGTTTCTGAGATACTCTCATTTAATGTTGAATGGATAAAATGTCTCTTAACGTTTTCAGAGCCCCTTTGAGGTTTTTTTTCGAAGAATATTCTGGATCTACCCGAAAAAAATTAGGTTGATAATTTAATTTACTTTCAATGTAATTATTCTCTTTTTTTGACATGTTGGACTGAAATCTCATTACTGGTAACAAACTAATCTGTATTGAGAATTGAAATTTGTTTCAATAATTAGAGATAATGGATCAATTAAAGTTAGACATTAACACCGTTGGATGTTGGCTCATTCGCCTAGAGGTTAAGAATTCGCTCGCGAGACTTTAGGCTCTGGGTTCAAGTTCTGTATATAGGATCTGTGTTGATGAGTCACTTACTAGGACGAAATTGCCGTCCAATGCTTCCAATTTTTCAATAGTAGTCCAGCTTAGATTGATTCATGATGAACTCAACTATAGATAATACTACAACCTCCATAAACCCCTATTCTGATAAATATAAAATACCATTGTCTTCAGTGAACTGATATCTCACAACAGATCTGGTTGAACTCCACTGGTGACGGCTTCTCACTAGAACTCCAGGAGGTTCTCTTGAAGTCAGTCACTAGTGAGCAGTTGATTATTATCAGAATGAGTGGATGCGCACTGCTGAAGAGTCCCACAATAGAACGAAACGGCCGTCCAGTGCTTCCAAGTTTTCCATGATGGTCTAGCTTCAGTTGACTCATGATTTCAACCTGTGAAATTTCCTAAAATCTCCATAAATCCCTATTCTGACAAATATAAAATAGCTTAGAATCAATTTTTTTTTTGAGGAAAACAAAATAAGTTTTGAATGTCAGCACGAAAATTCACTATTAATTTAATTTTTCATAATAGACAATTGGTAATAATGAATAGTAATATCCAACTAGAAATTGAATATTGAGTCACGAAACAAAAAATTATTAGACAAATAATGACAGAATAAAAAAATAAATAATGATCATGGCAACTATTTTTTTTATTATTGTTTAAACTAATCTCTATTGCTTTGTCCAACCTTTTTTTGTATTCCTATGTAGAGTTTTCTTTTGTTGCTATGGCTACATAAATTAATGACGTAATAGTTGAAATGTTTAGATTTAAAGGAATTTGATTTCTTATTATTTGATTGTACTTTCATTCTATGACATAGTGTAATTATCTCACTTCTTTTGGATTAAAGATAAAGGCATGTCTTGTAATTGAATTTTATAGATTCTTTAAATCAATAAATTAGGAATTTTAGTTAGACAACCACTGAATATCAGAAAGCACTTAAAGGTCGTTTTATATAAGCTTGAAGCTAGTCACCAGGATACATTTATATCTCTTAGAGTGATTAAATCGAAGACCGTTCAACCCACGAATTAACATTCAAATGTTTGCATTCTTAAACTCAGTAGATTTATGATACTGAATAGCTACCATTTATTGGCATCAGTGAATTATTATTTCGTTTGATTTTATTTATTGGTACAAATGGGCATCGAATAAATATGCGCCACACAAGTCACTTGATTTGTGTGTGGGGTGTGATACTTCCGGAGTGACCAGATCGAAGTAGGTGGTATTCTTAGGGGGCGACACCTGGAGCCTTTGACCTAAAGGTCTAATCCACAATGCAGTGGAGCAACGTTAGGAGATGCAGTCCCATGGTTGCCGGTGATCAACGATTGATTCATACGCCGTTTGTTCTTTCAGAATACTGGAGCCCATGTGCACCATTGGTTTGTAATCAGAGTTTCCCAACTCCCCTAGGTAAAATCGTCTATATCCACCAACCGGATTAAAGCGCCCGACATTCACTTTTCGTCCTCTCAACTTCGTAAAGAATAGTAATCCCACGAGAAAACAGTGAGTAGGACTTTCCCAGGAGTAGCTGTATACGCGTGACCATGTGAGAGTATATGAAGTGGGAGAGCTGAATTTTCACACTTTCGGCCATACCAGGGTATATGGGGGCTTGATCAAATTGATGATAATTTATAATTTGTATCTAACTCCCAGATTAATTTCAATTTCCTTCCCTGATTTATGATTAAATGTTTATTTACTCTATTTTTTTTATAACTTTTATGTGATAAGAGTGTTTGTTTCTAAGGTGTAGAGACTTCGTTTTATCATAATTTTTTTGGGCTATTAAAACAGGAACTCGGGAATCATCATGTTCTCGAATATGGTTTATTGATTTCATTTACCTAAATTTATCAACTTACTTAAAACAATCGAAATTCTAAAATAATTTCTACAAACAATGTATACTCTATCTATTTAGCCTCATTTTCTTTAAATATTTAACCATGAGTTAACATATATACTTACATGTAGTCGTTAGTGATTAAGTACAACATGATCCATAGTTGACGATTAGTTTGTTTTGCTGTCATAATTGTTAAAGTAAACAATATATACATTTGATTAAAGTAACCAAGATAACTTCTAAACATTTTCCAGTTTATAGATTTGAACTGTTTTATTGATCTGTCACTGTGATTGGCTATGACAAAATTTATTGGATATTGTATTCAGAAATTTTAGTAATGAAGAAATATGGAATACTACTTTACTTACTTGCTTACTTACTTACGCCTGTTACTCCCAATGGAGCATAGGCCGCCGACCAACATTCTCTAACCCACTCACTCTGTCCTGGGCCTTCTTTTCTAGTTCCATCCAATTCTTGCTCATTCTTCGCATGTCTATCTCCATTTTTCGGCATAATGTGTTCTTTGGTCTTCCTCTCCTCCTTTCGTCTTGAGGATTCCATGTGAGGGATTGTCTTGTGACGCAGTTGGGTGCTTTCCTCAATGTGTGTCCTATCCACTTCCAGCACTTCTTCCTGATTTCCTCCTCCGCTGGAATCTGGTTTGTTCTCTCCCACGGTTGGTTGTGTCCGGCCAACGGATCCGAAGTATTTTGCGTAGACAACTGTTAATAAACACCTGTATCTTCTGGATGATGGCTTTTGTAGTTCTCTAGGTTTCCGCCCCATACAGTAGAACCATCTTGACATTTGTATTGAAAATCCTGTCCTTGGTGTTGGTTGACATTTGCTTTGAGTTCCAGATGTTTTTCAATTGTAAATATGCTGTTCTTGCTTTGCCGATCCGCGCCGTCACATCTGCATCAGATCCACCTTATTCATCAATGATACTGCCCAAATATGTAAAGGTTTTTACATGTTCCAAATCTTCTCCGTCAGTTATGACTGGATTGGTGCATGCTGTATTGTATTGGAGAATACTACTTACTAATCAATATTTTCTGAGAAATAATTTCTTTACTATGGATGTTTGATATCTGTGATACGACTCATCATTAACTCTATTTAATACTTAATGAAATATACTTATAATTATGGTAAAACATCATATTGTCATCCTTTAACGTACCCCAGTACATACGGATGAATACATAAAATAGTGATGGGTAAAATAACATATCACTATTTGACGTAGTATAAGAAATGATAGTAAGAATTCAAAGGTAATCTCAGGGGGTTGGTGAAATTTTGTAGAATCATAAACCAGTAATGAATAAGATAATAATGTGTCTTATCGGTGCATGAATTCGATTTCCACAAAATATGCAACATTTTGGAATCTTCTACAAAGAATTTCGTAGCTAGTGTATTTTGAGGACAAAAACTAATGTTTTTTTAGAGATTAAACATACTACTTAATAAAGGGTTGAATTTCATTTAGGAAATCTATAGTGTTGATTTACTGTGTGCTACTTATATCTGTCGATATAAGTTATATGTAACACTAATAGAAAGTAAAATACCTGATGGCAGAAGGTTGAGGAGATCGTATAGAAGAGAATAGGAACAGAGAGTGATTGATATGTAAAATGAATAAACAACAAATTCTAAGACAATTGATGGACATTTTGAAAATAAAGTATTGAATGTATGATATTCACATTTTTCCAACTAACCTACTTGTGTTCTCCTTCGCTACATTAGTAACCTGAAGTTAAACCGGATAGACAGTATTTATTAGAAACAAGAAAAATAACGGCAAAGTTGCGATGCTTGGTAAAGTTACTAAGAAGGAAAGAGATATCATAGAAATGCTGAATAACGTTTATTCAACAAGTTATTAAGATGTTGATTATGAAAAGTACTTGACAACGTTTATCTAATAAGAGTTTATTGTTCGATATGAAAAACTTTATGGCATAGTTACGTTAAGAAAATTATTTAGTTTAATGAAGTCCCAGTGAGTAAACAACACTGAATTGACTTTTAAATGAGCTGTTAATATAAATCAACCTTCTTCAATTAATAACACGGAAATCTCATTCATCTCTCAAAATTCATTAGTTAGCTATCCTGATATGTTATGAGATTCTGGTAAACTTTGACTGCTGTATCGGAAAAAAAAGTTTCTATTCAACGAAAACTTATTTACAGTTATTGATTTCTTTTTTTTCTAATCGCTGATCGAGATCTATATTCAGTGTAATGTAGATTTTTCAATACTTCCCTTAGTTGCTATATTATGAAAACCTGAAAAGTCAACTGTTTACTGATGAATATCTATCTCAGAATGGGTTTTGTGGAGAGTTTTAGAAATTTCACAGGTTGAAATCATGAGTCAGTTGAAGCTAGACCACCATGGGAAACTTAGAAGTACTGGACGGCCGTTTCGTCCTATTGTGGGACTCCTCAGCAGTGCGCATCCACGATCCCGCACTGCTGAGGAGTCCCATACCAGGACGAAACGGCCGTCCAGTGCTTCCAGGTTTTCCATGGTGGTCTAGCTTCAACTGACTCATGATTTCAACCTGTGGAATATCTATCTTGTACAAACATAAAGACGTCAGTTTCTTTAGATCCTAACAAAAGATTATTTTTTGATTTCCAATCCTGATGAAGAAAATTATTTTGAATAAATCATTTTGTTATTATTATGTAGAAATGCATAATCAATTTACTGGATCATTGGCAAAATATTCCTTTGAAACAAATGACAAGTGTCATTATGGCTCCTAACACATTATTGATCAAAATGTATTATATCATACAAGTAGGTGATCTTTGTTTGAGCTTTATTTAATTACCAGTCAACTTTTAATGCGCACTACAAAAAATAGCAAATTAGTTTTATATAGAGTATAGAGGAATTGGTTTTATAAAGAGTAGGAAACATCTGTGAGTTTTATAATTTAATTGAATTTTATGCGAAATATCATCTCAAAATTCATGAGATAGTAACTCATTGATGACAATTGTGGACGGTGGCACACCGTTGGGTGCCAGCTTACTGGTCTAGAGGTTAAGTGCTCGCGCGTGAGACGTTAAGTCCTGGGTTCGATTCCCGCGGGCAGGATCGTGGATTCACACTGCTGAGGAGTCCCACACTAAGACGAAACGGCCGTCCAGTACTTCTAAGTTTCCCATGGTGGTCTGACTTTAACTGACTGATGAACTCAACTATGTGGGTGGTTTTATACGCGTGACGATGTGGGAACATATGCAGTGGGGAAGCTAACTCTTCCCACTCTTTCCCCCGTATCAGGGCATTTGGGTGCTCATATTTTCTTAGTTTAATTACGTTTATAGTCAAAAGCAATGTATAAATCATCGTTTAAGACAAATTAAAAGTAATAACAGTGGTTAGAGATAGTTGACAGGAAGCATTGATCCACCCGAATTTCATTCATGTTAGCATTAAGCACAAAGGTGTATGCATAAATCAAAATATAGTGATATATTCATCAAGATCATACCGCGCACTATTCAAAACCACAAATAAATTATCTAAAAAGCTGATGATGGAGAAGATTTGTAGCTCACTTCTAGCTGAAGTTTGTGCTGATGACGTCGTTCAGAAGAACGATGAAAGCTCCACAACCAAACCATCTAGCTCAGAGAACAAAACTCCATCAATATCTGGAAAGCTGGCTTTAGTAAACTTATCACTCAGTGGTTATAGTAGATGAACAACTGAGTGAGTATTGTTTAGGTTAGGAGTAGGACACTGTGCAGAGATCACAAATCGCTTGTTGTGATTTCGAATCTTCATCGAATGAAGTGCTTAGGACACATATTACTGAAATCAAATCACAGGCTTCACCATGGGTTGTTAGCCGGTGTAATAGTAGGTTGAAAGAAAGCTAAGGGTGACTCAATCAAGACATAACTTCATTCTATGGAGTCATTGGCTGGCGGTTGTAGATTACCTGATTGGAGTCTGAACGTGATCCATGATAAATTATATGTTAAAAAAAAACGAAGAATATTATCAGTCTCCTTACATTGTAATTAGCCCCAAACATGTTCTTTATTTATGAACAGTTGTTCAACAGTTTAACAGCGAACTTCAAGTTTTTTTTTCTGAAGAATCATTCATTTTCCATTTTCCTATATCGTCCAGTTGAAAATAGTCACATCCAATGTTTTTGTAACTACCTACTAACAATCATAGATACATCGAATACCGGTTAGTGTTATTAATGATACCATTTGATGAAATTATGTAATAGCAATATAGTAGTGCAATTAGTACCATCAATAATTACCCCTATTTATCATTTATGTTAATGATATAATCAAATCGTATTATATATCTTTGTTCCTTTTTGATCCTACTAATATCAGGTTTAGAAAAGAGAACAGTCTTTTATATTGGAAGAAATATTCTTATTCAATTAATTTAATATAAGTTGAGCTCATTGGCAAACGTGATATAATAATTCGTAAATAACGATTTTGAAAAGACAACAATGAGAACAATCTCTTAAAGGGTGTTCAGTTTATGAAGACGTTTATTCTTACTTTATTTCGTATTGTTTGTTTAAATCTTCCCATTGATGTTTAACACTGAGATGGATCAGTTTTTTATTGGTATATGTGCATCCAGTGTAGATTGCCTCGATATTGTCTTAATTCACAAGCGAACAATACTGGGTTCGAGTCCTGAAGTAAACAATAACTTTGAGATGCAGGTACATTCAGCGACGAGTCACAAATAGGACGAAACGCGAGTCCTGGATTCCATTGCTGGCCACCAACTATCTTTGTTTGTTCTTATTGTTGAAAATACTTAAGGAAACGATTTTTCTGGCTGATGAATCACTTCGACGTCTTATTGTAATACATAGAATAAACTTGAAACATAAATAGAGTATATTCGATATGGTAGTTATTCATTACATTATGAATTCAGTCGATATTACTCATTTCAACATGTTTTCCTTGCTTATTCATTAGATAATGAGAAATTAAATTTCTTTAAAGAAGAAAACTTAAAGAAGAATATTCATTGAATTCTTGATCAAATGGATCAATAATGAATACAATTAATCAAACCGAGTTACAAATGGTTGATACAAGCAATTTACAAAATCCTTGTGAAATTAATCATGAATTAACAAAACCATTGGTCTTGTTTCTTAATTGTAAGTTTGTTTTTCATATTCTTCCTATCTCACATTCTATTTTTCGCGGGTGCAGGGGGGGGAGTGTGAGAAGGAGCATCGGGTGGAGGTCAGTTTAATAACGGTTGTCAAGCAGTTAATATAATAAATACTTTCTATATTTAAACACGATACTTTTTACGGGAATTAATATTCTACAACTATGTTATATATAGTTATGTTATTAAGACATTGAAATTCAGTCACTTCATACTTTAGCATCGGTCAAACTGAGAAGAGAAGAGTCAGCATGAATAATTATTTACTTCTTTAGTTAAAATCCAATTTTTTCTCCAATATGAAGTTTCTTTCATTGAATGGTTTAATTACAAATTCAACAACAGACTATAATCCGAATACCAACTTGGGCGGCCTATTTGAGCATCTGGGCTACCTGTTCCTGCCATCTAGATATTTCAACAAGTTATCTGCTTCTTTGTTTGTTTTAATATATTATTATGTCTATTAATCGCATAAGCTATCCTGGTGCATTTCTAAAACGTGTACAACCTTTCGTTGTCAAAGTTACAAAAAGCTCAATGAGAGAGAATGTGGTTGCTGGCAATATACAACGAAAAGAATGTGCATTATTCAGATGTTCGTTTGCTGGACTGCTAACATCTAACTGGCGATCACCCAATATATATCGCCAGGACCAACCAAGAAGAAAGAAACGGAAACTTGTTGAAATACTTTACGCTGAGAATTCTGTGTTGTACCAAAAATATTTTATTGAATAAAGCTAATAATAATGATAATAATAATAGATGCTTAGATATTTACTTGAGTGTCGTACTCTGTTGAAAGTAATAAAATCACTTGAATGATTTAACATTTTTATATGATTAACACTTCTTAAGTTATATTATTTGACAGTCTATGACATGATGAATATTTGACTATTTTGAAGTTACTGGTTAATTGAACGAATTAGTTCGGTGAATATTCAATGTCATTATAGTTCAGTCATAATACTGAGCTGAATCTTCTAAAAACATAATTTCTGACAAATGAAGACTTTGAATTCATGAGTCAATCTAAACTAGACGACTACTGGAAATCTGGAAGCATTGGATGACTGTTTTGTCCTAGTGAGGGACTCATCAGCGGCGTGCATCCACTATCCCATATGTGGGACTCAAAATCAGGACCTTTGGTGCCGGACATTAACGCCATTGAATGCTGGTGTAGTGGTCTAGAGGTTAGGCATTCGCACGTGAGCACGGAGGTCCTGGGTTCGAGCCCCATGTGTGAGATCGTGATTGTGTACCTCTGATGAGTTATATATTGGGACGTAACGGCCATCCAGTGTTCCCAGATTTTTAATGGTTGTCTAGCTTAGATCGACTCATGAATTCAACTATTAAATTTACTACAATCTCCACAAATCCCTATTCTAATAAAATGAAAAAGTGTTTTATGTGATAAATTGATTTCAGTTGAAAATTAAGCAGGAACAATTAGATTATTCGTTCACTGATTAAAATAATTATTTATAATTTATTCTGATGTCACGTTGTGTGAGATAGCAGTACAATTCTGTAGTATAATTTGGAACTTTCCAGTTAGAAACATGTTTGAATTCTCACTAAGAATTAAATTGTGTATCCAATGTCTTTCAATCCTAGAGAGTTACAATGGATTCCTTCTCTGACTAAAAATAAATTTAATAAGAATATGACTACAAATAATATTGAAGTGTACGCATATGAAGTCTATATAATATTAATAGGTTTGTGATGGTAAGGTTGTTGTTAAGTCTAATTCCCATATATCGGCGAGACTATAACTTACGGACGAACAAATCATATCTAAGATAACAGGTCCTGGATTTCGGTATTAAATTCATCCATCCATTTGGCTAAATAGCATTTTAGCATTATGGTTGACGTCAGTTCCTAATAGAAAAAAACCCTAAATTCAATTCCTAACCCTAACGTCCAGCATTAAATCCTAATCCTAATTCCTCACACTAATTAAATACCTCAGTAAGTCAATTAACATTCTCAAAGTCACTGTTGCCCAACTCAAATGTCCTCCATATATTATAGTTCCACCCATATCTCTATATAGAATCTGATAGAGTTTAGAATTTTAGTTCAATGTTAAATTGACTTGTATTCTCCCATTATCCACTAATTGATTGTTCAATACAACGTAATTATTGATTCTATTCTGTAAGTTCAATAAAACTGTTCATTGAACACCTTCCAAATGAGTTAATCATCAATTCATATTAGCTTGTATAGTTTGAATAGTAAACATTAAATAATTTGATGTGAGTTATTGTATTTTATTTTGCTTTCAACATTTATGATTATTATTACTATGGAGTTTGATTACCGGTTTTTCCGTTAGATATTCATTATTACTGAATCATCATATCACTCTATTATTATTACCCTCTTTCCACCCAAACCCCACCCCTTACATTCTATTACATTATTACTAACTCATGTAAACATTACATTTTCTGTTGTTGTTGTTGTTGTTGTTGTTGATCTCTTTTACAATCCCAATTACAACAATACACAAAACAAATCCTATGAAATAAACAAGTAATATACATCTATCTATCTATCTATCTCTATATATGACATACAAGTGAACTATTGAAGAAGAATTCAATAGATCTAAATACATAACAGCTATTTGACCTATTTTATTAATAAACTGTCTATATAAATTAAATCAGGTATCAACATACATCAACAATGTAACTAACTTATTCATGTACATAGATTGTTTTTTTTTTTTTCGGTCTAAATATTCAACAAGTCAGTTCGTATGTTGAATTACTTCAATGTACCAATGATGATTATTATTGTTACTATGTTAGTCAATATTTTTCGTTTCTATGCTTATTCCTATTGGCATTATTACATATGTGTATGTGGAGATTCCATTAAATCAAACATAGGAGAATCATAATCATTATTATTAGTAGTACTACTACTAATAATAATAATAAAAATTGCACAGGAATAAAATATTTGCCAGTTGTAAATGTAAATGTGTGTGTGTTCATTATGTCTATTCGATTATCAGTATCATTTTAATCATTAATGTTATTTTGACTAATAGTATATTGTACAATATGGTAAATTATTTCATTCTATCTTTATCATACTCCCGTGTGTCTCATTCTTACTTTCCTCTCTCTCACTTTATCCCTCTCCCTCTCTCTCTCTCTCTTGGTTTCAATACGGTTACATTGATTCATCATAGTCTGTATACCATATGTGAATGTGCCTGATTACAAATTTTTTATTTATTGATTGATCAATTTGAATTTTAGTTACTTGTTCCTTTAGTTACTAATCCTTTTAATCCTTTACAATAAAGAAAGAAACACAGTTCTAGATAGTTTTCTAGTTGAAAAAAACAAACATAATATAATTCTTATTTGTAAGTTGAATGATTCAATTATAATCGATTAAGATGAAGAAACTTCATGAAGTGACGAGATTATAATTTCTAGACGAACCAGTCATGTAACCAGTCAGGTAACAAGTCTCGGATTTTGGCGTGAAACGCACTCATCCATATGATTAAATAGAATTTTATCGCTTTAACTGATATCAGTTCATGATGAAAACCCTAACCTTAATCATCAACTGCAAATCATAACTTTAATTCCCCACACTGCTTTATAATCTTCATTTTGGTAGACACTCTCAAGGTCACTCAGGGGTCGCTCAAATGTCATTCATAAATTATAATCTCATTAATGAAGATTTCAATTTCACACTGTTGATTCTCAAGATCAAGGATGTAATACTGTGTAGAGTAATGACTGTGAACTTTTGAGAAATGTAAAATGAATTTACAAGAATTTTCAATTTCAGAAGAGATTTTCTGTGGATATTATAGTAATTCTGATAGTTGAGGTCATGAGTCAGTTGTAGCTAAACCACAATGGAAGACCTGGAATCCCATATTAGGACAAAATGGTTGTTAAGTGCTTTCAGGTTTTTCATGATCGTCTAGCTTCATGATTTCAACTACTAAAATTACTATCATATCCACAAAATCCTTTCTGATGTTAATCAACATATGCTCACCAGTAACTGGCTTTAAGAGGTATTTCCTGGAGTTCTAGTGAGAAGCCGTGTTCAGTGGAGTTCAACCGAGTCTGTTGTGAGACAGTAATTCACTGATGACAATAGTGGACGGTGGCGCAATTTCGTGGATTGGTTAAGCTTAGACATAAACACCATTGCATGCCGGCTCAGTGGTCCAGTAGGTTAAGCGTTCGTGCGCGAGACTGAAGGCCCTGGGTTCGAATCCCGCGAGGCGGGATCGTGGATGCGCACTGCTGAGGAGTCCCGCAATAGGGAGAAATGGCCGTCCAGTGCTTCCAAGTTTCAATGGTGGTCTAACATCAATCAGTTCATGACCTCAATAAAACAAACATTAAGTAACCATTGGCTTCATCCATTAGAATTCGTCAAGGAATTCAGAATAACACTATATAACTTAAAGGTGGTAAAATATAAAACTAGCAGCATTAGCACAGATGCTTCTGTGATTTCCTTTAGTATGAATTATGAAACTTCTACTGTTCTATCTTCTGGAACTTTCGTGATAATTTAGATCGCTTGGATTCTCATTGGTTTATTCCCCGAATACATGATTCCTTTATATTATACTGATACTGCTTATCGTCAGATTAGCCGATGTGTTGTTAAACAAATTTCTCCATCAATGTTTTCTAAATCCTAACAACTGTTATTATAAAAAATTGAGACAAGATGTATAAAATATTATATTTTCCTGGTTTCCATATTGCTTTAATTCACGAGCATTCTAAGTAACGTTGGATAGTGGTGGAATCCAGAACATACGTTTCGCCCTATTTGGGACTCGTCAGCTGGATGTACCTGAATCTCAGAGTTGATGTTCACTCCGGGACTCGAACCCATCTTTGCTTCGAATGCTTGTGACTTAAATGAATATCGGGGCAATCCAAACTGCATGCACATATACCAATAAGAGCCTGATCGATTGCAATCCTAAACATCAATGGGAAGACACAAGTAAAACAACACCAAGTAAATTTAAACTCCACCCAATGGCACAAGCAAATGGCCATCAGGACTCGGTAGCTAAGTGGATAACGCGATGGCGTTTGAAGCGAACGGTTATGAGTTCGAGTCTCAGAGTAAATATCAACTGTGTGATGCAGTTACATCCAGCTGACGATTCTCAAATAGAATGAAACGCGCCTTATGGATTCCACTACTAGCCAATATCCGTTTATGCTTAGAATATAACATCATTTTATGATTAACTATCTTTCATAGATCATGTTTCTTATATCATAGATATTTATTCAGATCATATCAGGTAGTAAACGAAACAACTTTGAAATACCTAAAACTTTCAAAAACTTCGGGATCACAAACATTATTCTAAGTTCACTTGAAAAGTAACTCGATTTACCAGACTGAAGTTTCTTCGACTTGGATAACTCTTTTAAATGAAGTACAAGTTTTTTCCAAAGACATAGTTCAATATGCCATATTGTTTTTATTTCTTTTCTGAATACCTCATATGTAAATGCTTCAGGCCTTACACAATCGTTATTATTTTCTTCTAGTTCTTACAATAAAAGTAAAATACTTTTTCTTAAAATTCATTGATGAAGCTTTTCAATTCAAAGTATATAGAACATACAAAAAGGAAAATACTAAGTTACTAACCTAAATTCAATATTTTTATTGGTTTGAAATCATTTTAGCAAGAAAAGAAGTACTATCTTCAGCTCCAACATCACCAAATAGCAGTGATAATGAAACACCTGGTCCTATATCTTCAATGAAATTTCAATATAGAAAAGATTCAAGAAAATGTTTTCATAAAATAACATCACAAACCAATTGGCGTAAACGTCAAGGTATGACATTTCGTTGTGGTCCATTCTTTAGTCGTACACATAATGGACTTGTAAATTCACCATATCAATCAGATGTTAGTCAATCAGCACCAAGTAGTCCTACAATTGATACCTATGAAACATTACCACTTATTTCTAATGCATCAACAATAGATCAAGTTACAGAACAAATTACTTCAAAACCATTCAATATTACAATACATTCAAATTCACTTCATACTGAATTTAGAAATGATGAGCATAAAAATTTAGGATCATCTTGCTTTACTACTAATAAAGTGAAATATTCTGAATCAACATTACTATGTTTAATGCAACGTCTTGGGATACAGGTAATTTACCATAAACAATATTATTTTTACAAATCATGCACATAACTAATATACTGTAAAATCCCGTGTTTAAATATAAAGTGAATGAATTACGGGGAACTATATTTTAATAGATATATGTAGAAATCCTTTTTGATATCTAATCACTGTGAACCCTTCTTCATTGATTCAGTTTCTACTAACTTTGTTGGTTAAGTTGCAAAAGTCCAACTGGATGAATTGAGATATGATAAAGAAGGTATATTGGATAAAAATAGGATAAACACGATTCTGTCAAAACTTTATATTTCACAGATTGAAATCATGAGTCAGTTGAAGCTAGACCACCATTGAAAACCTGGAAGCACTGGACGGCCGTTTCATCCTAGTATGGGACTCATCAGCAGTGCGCATCCACGAACCCGCCCCCCCCCGCAGGATTCGAACCCTGTGAATCTCCACAAAACTCATTCTGATAAAATTTTATATTGTTTTTTTCAAATTCGGAGGTCTGTTTAGTATACTATAAGAACATAGTTACTTAACTTTTTTTTCGTTCCCTTTTCTCATCTCCGTTTTCGACTTTACCAATGTGATAAATTACAAAAATTACATTGTAAATAGTTCCTCCCTTTGGAGAACAGTTGGAACTAAACAAACTGTTGAGGTTTCAAAAACAGTTAAGCTTTAATGTGAACTTTCAACTTAAGTATTCATGAAAGACTTAAGTGCATTATCTACATAAACTATTGTTCCTTAATTATACCTTATTATGGTTACAATAATTGATATTCTATTGATATCAATTGAATCTTACCAAACATAAATAAACAAATTACTTTGATTTTATTGTTTGATCAAAGATAATAGAATTGAACTCACAATTGATTGATCACTGGGTGGTGATCAATGTCATGCTTGTCTAGTCATTATTAGTGCAGATCGAATGCTATCGATCATGTTGCAATGTGGCCACCAGTCTAGGTGACTCGACACTGCGGGCACTATATCTTGAGATTTAGATGGTGGTTGGAGGTAGTCAACAGGAAACCCTGGATCCGGGTTTCATGCTACTTGGCACTCGTCAGCAAGGTGTACCTGTAATCTTGAAGGAACTGGTGCTCCATGGCGGCTCGGATAGCTCAGTGGTAACGTCTCTGACTGTGAAGATGAGTGACACGAGGTCGAATCCGCCAGGGAGCACCAGTTCCCTCAAGATTACAGGTACACCTTGCTGACGAGTGCCAAGTAGCACGAAACCCGGGTCCAGGGTTTCCTGTTGAATACCTCCAACAACCATAGAATTGAACTGTTACATGAAAACAAGAATCCAACAATTTACTTTCATGATTCAAATCAATAGACAAAATGATCTAGTAATTTAATGTTAATTAATGCTCGTGAACACCTACCAGAGTGCCGAAACAAAGTTTTAATGTTATTTACTTGATGAAATGTTACTTGAAACATTTTATAGTTACCTATTCTTTAATTAACTGATCAAAATCTTAACATCTATTCTATGTTCATAGTTGAAGCGATAGTAAGTTACCTGTAAATTAGATTACAGTGTTAAACTATATACAAAATTACAGAGTTACTTGGTAAAATAGAAAAAACCATATTTCATTTGCGAAATATTCATTAATTGTCTCAAACTGCATTGTTCTTACATTTTCATACGAATTGCTTTCTGTTCCCGTTCTTCTTCCTTTTCCAATCTGCTGCTGCCAGACATTTGATTCCTGACATATGTTTTATACTACTTATGTCGATATAAGTAACATACATCAAAAGAACACATTTTACTTTGATTATGTTTTTTTACAGGAATAAATTTTGTAAAAAAGAAATTGTATTTAAGTGATTTAGACATCTGAATTTCAGCAGTCGTTACAGTCAAAAATTTACATCATTGAAACAGGTTTGTTGATAATACAAAGAGAAATATATATGATAACTGAAAGACGCCAGTTAATTTGCTTAATCTACATTTCATTTAAATTCACTTGGTGTTGTTTTACTTGTATCTTCCCATTGACGTTTAGGATTGCAATTGATCAGTCTCTTATTGGTATATGTGCATCCAGTTTGGATTGCCTCGATATTGCTCTAATTCACAAGCATTCTAAGCAAAGATGGATAGTGGCTAGCAGTGGAATCCTGGCCGCACGTTTTGTCCTATTTGGGACTCGTCAGCTAGATGTACCTGTATCTCAGCGTTGATGTTCACTTCGGGACTCGAACCCAGTACCGTTTCGGAGTGAACATCGATTCTGGGATGCAGGTACATCGAGCTGATGAGTCCCAAATAAGACGAAACGCGCGTCCAGGATTCCACTACTAGCCACTATCCATCTTTACATTTCATTTGTACAAATAATTTTACAGGAACTATCTCGTATAAATCTGAAAGATATATCTTATTATTTAAGGTAGCTTATATATCACAGTCTATATGAGGCATTCAATGTTTTGAATTATTTATAATGTGAATAAAATATATTGATTCATGTAACATGAAAACAAAGTTGGCCAAAGTATTCAACGTGTTATCATTGTCATGGTTACAATTATCATTGGTAGTAGTAGTAGTAGTAGTAGTAGTGGTGTTGCCATTTTGAAAAGATTGAAAACGGAAACTTAACAAGCAAAAAAAAAAGAAAATCAGTCACAAATTCCATAAAATCTAGATATGAATATGGATTACGTAAGAAGCTAAGAAAATGCTGAAATTGAAGTTTATACTACTGAATTACCCACTTATTGTAACCAATCGAGAAAAAAATCTGTATTGTAAGCAAAATGTATTACACAAAATGTCAAAAGCTCATTGACTTTAGTGTACATTGAGGGGAGGGGGTGGTAAATCGAGTTATAGAAACTTTAGTTTAGAACAATCCCATCTATCTTCTGTGAAAATAAACACTCATTATAATACGGTGATCATTTAAGTCACTTAGCATGGTCGATTAATGAAATTCATCATTGCTTAGGAATAAAGAGAATACTGATACTATGGAATCTGCTTATTGCAATTCAATCTAATGTAGAGTCAGATGAGAATTTCTCAAGTGTGTGATAACATCTCTTACTATGCCAGTTGCTAAGATCATTTCATGAAAGTTGAAGAGCTTTTGTTCACTCTTTTTCGATAATTGTTATCGTATATGAAGCTGTCATCTGCCAGGACATTTTGTCGACTGCATATCGATTACTAATAAAGTTTATGTTGTCAAAAATGACCATTTTTAAACATATACATTAATAATTTAGCAAAGAAGTTAATGATTAATTGTTACTTCATTATAATTTATTATAATAGTCCGTTTGGCCTTGTCTACTGGAACATGGAGTTGTAGATGTGGATCGATTAAGCAAATTGACTAGAAATGAATTAATTGAAATGGGTGTTACAGATGCTGAGACAAGAGCTACATTAATGACAGCTGCTCAGCTTCTTACAGATTCATGGTTAAGTAAGTCACTGAACATAATAGTTACTTCATTGCTTATTTTCTATGAATTCAGTATACGATTCAACGATTAGAATCAAATCAGTAAACTTGAAACTTCTGGATAAGTGCTCTGTTGTAGTCGATGAATTTTTAGAGAAAACTTCAATTCCATTTAGGATTACATTTAGAACATTTAGATTTATTGATGATCACATTGTTACCTCCGCTGCTTTTTTATTTGAAATCGGTTGTTTATGACATTTGAGTGAAATGATTCACCTTCACACACAGACACACTCTTGGTATTAATCTGTTGATAGTACTAAACGTTTAGTGGTGAAATATAAAATCCTTCTGTAACAACTAATACAGAGACACTTATCCACCACACGTCGTGGATGAGAGTTGGAGAATATCGTGTATTGATTGATGTTATGCAACAATGCCTTCAGACGTCGTCTCGGTGGCGTAGAGGTTAAGTGTTTATACAAGAGATCTAAGGTCTCAAGTTTGATCCCCACGTTCAAGGTCATGGGTGTGCGCTGTTGATGAGTTCCATACTAGAGTGAGACTTTCATAAAGTGCTTTCAGGTTTTCAATGATGGTTTAAATTAGATCATTTCACTATTTAAACTATGAAAACTCTACAGTCTCACGAACCCCGTCATTCTACCTAAAATCTTGTTTAAAAGGAGTTGTTCCCCCAAGACCGTATTCTGTCGGCTAGTGAACGCATGGAAACTGAAAGCAACCGATAAAATTTTCGAAATGTGTTGAGAAAACCAAGAAGTACTATAACCCGTGCATTGTCAGCTGATCGATTCTTAAATTAGTGAAAACTTACTTCACAGATACTACTGTTAACCATTACGAAGTATAAATCATACATGCTGCAATTCTGTGATGGAATAATCATCAAAATGTTTTCCTTCAAGCAGTCGTTTATCTATTTTATATGAAAAAGTGACATACTGAATCTTACTGGTTAATCCGCAAACTATTTAAAACTCTGATCAGTGTATCAATGAACACTGAAACAATGCTGAGCAATGAATGACATACTTTATTATGAATCATCTGTAAACTCACTATAATTCTTCTCAGTAAATACAAAGAGAATAACTTCACATCATAAATGTTATATCTAGACCTTAGATTTTTGCTATACCGCGTACTATTTGAGCACTGAAACACTAGAACCCTCCAATTCGCAAGTGAGAAGACCGAAAACGAGTAAGAAGGAATGATATTCCGGTGTCAAATACGGTATAAAACTCTAAGATATTTATAGTTTTTCGTACAAACAAAAACATCATTACAGTTATCCAATCCACATACAGTGTTTCTTTAGCATTTGCCAAATAGGGAAGCTACACGTCGAGATTCTGGAATGTTCTTCTAAAAGATGATTGGATGGAATATCTTCGGCTCTTTTTAAGTGTCTTGGAGCTTCCTCACAATAAGCAAATACGTTTATGAGAAAATGTCATCGTAACAAGATAACCAAAAACAAGAATTTTTTATTCTTATTTATTTTTAAAGATCTCTAATGATCATTCTGGACAATTTTTATGGGAGTATTTCATGTGTTAGAAGTGTGTATTAGTAAAACAACTCATCAAAAATATTTTTAATCAGAGAGGCGTTTTGTAGATATTATAGTAATTTATCAGCCGAATTCATGAGTCAGTTGAAGCTGGACAACCATAGAGAACATCAATGCGCTGAACGGCTGCCTTGTCTTATCATGGGACTCCTCAAAAGTACTCATCCATGAACGCAAATGCCCTAGTACGGCCGAGAGTGGGGAAAGTCCGCTCTCCCTCTCAAAATGCTCTCACATGGCCACGCGTATACAGCCTCTGCCATGGAAGTCCTACTCACTGTCTCCTCGTGGCGTTGCTGTTGTTTACGGAAATGAGAGGACGAAAAGCGAATTTCCGGCGCTTTAACCAGATTCCAAATCAATGGTGCACATAGGCTCCAGGATCCTTAGGGAACAAATGGCGTATGAACCAATCGTTGGTCACCGGCTTCCATAGGACTGCATCTCCTTACGATGCTCCACTGCCTTGTGGATCAAACCTTCAGGTCGAAGGCTCGGGGTGTGGCCCCCTAAGGAAACCACCTGCTTCAGTTTGGGCACCCGGTCAGTATCACAGCCCTCACACATATCGAATGAGATTTGTGTGGCGCATATATATTTGGTGCTTCTTTGTACCAATATATATGTGTTAAAATAAATAGATAAAATACCCACCTCACGAGATTTGAACCCAGGACCTATTAGTCTCGTGCGCGAGCGCTTAACATGTAGACCACTGAGCTGGCCGGTATCTGACAGTGTTAATGTTGCGCCACCGTCAACAATTGTCATCAGTGAATTACTATCTCACAACAGACCTGGTTGAACTCCACTAGACAATTATAACATATATAAGGGGTAAATGTCAATGATGATAATAGTTTAATCACTGTTGAACTATGAAACAATATCTTGAGGTATATTCAAATCAGAATGAGTTTTGTGGAGATTTTAGTAAATTTCACAGGTTGAAATCATGAGTCAGTTGAAGCTAGACCACCATTGAAGACCTGGAAGCACTGGACGGCCGTTTCGTTCTAGTACGGGACTCCTCAGCAGTGCGCACCCACGAACCCGCTCCCTGCGGGATTCGAACCCAGGACCTACTGGCTTCGCGCGCGAGCACTTAACCATTAGACCACTGAGCCGGCATCCAACGGTGTTAATGTCTAACTTCAACTGACTCATGATTTCAACCTGTGAAATTTACTAAAATCTCCACAAAACTCATTCTGATAATAATCAACTGCTCACTAGTGACTGACTTCAGGAGAACCTTCTGGAGTTCTAGTGAGAAGCCGTCACCAGTGGAGTTCAACCAGGTCTGTTGTGAGATATCAGCTCACTGAAAACATTGGTGTTCGATGGATTGGTTGAAGTTAGACATTAACACCGTTGGATGCCGGCTCAGTGGTCTAATGGTTAAGTGCTCGCGCGCGAAGCCAGTAGGTATATTCAAATGTTTGTTTATTCCAATTGTTTAAACAATTCATTGAATATGTAATAACTTTTCATATTCTTATTATATTTTTTTCTTGTTATCCATATAAAAGATCCTTCATTATTCCATAGAACGTTGAATAGATCATTTGGAAAAAATTCAAAAGATTTATACGATACTCAAAATATTCATGATTCCGGTATCTCAAGTGGAACAGATATTACTAGTTCATGTTTAACATATAAACCACAATATACAAATTTTTGTAATAATACTAATAGTAATAATAATGAATCAACAAGTCATCTTGAAGGAATTACATCTGGTAAATCCGAACGAATGGAACAATATCAATCACGGTAATGTTTACATGGAGTATATTTACATGTGTTAATTACTCAAAAAAATGACTAATATGTTACTGAGTGAAATTTGTCAATGATTGATGTTCATATAGGTTTCTTACTTTAAAGATTTTAATGATGAGTGCTTTGTTTCTGAGACAATATCAAATTGAACTTCTTCGTTTAATCACTTCTCATAAAGATGTATGTATAGATTTGATGGTAATCACATACGATCTAACTGACACTTCTTGATACAGTAATTATAAGTTTGCCATTTATAATATAACTAACTGAAGATTAGATCATGTTTATAATCAGTACGTTTATTATCTGACATATTCAGTTAAAATAAGATCAAACATTGATAATGTTTGGGTATTTGAGCATAGTCAAGATTGTGATAGTGAGAATGATTGTTTTAGGTGGTTCAGGGCTATATGACAAAACAGATAAGAATTGTTGTCTATAAATGAGTGACCATTAATTAGTGACCGTTGTCATCTATGTCAAGTCTTTCTTTAGTGCTGGTTGAATTCCATTGATCAATTTCAATGTTACCACCAGGGTTTCCAGTAGACCAATCCCAATCATCTTCATTTCTTTGCTCACCCTTTTTATGTGTATTTACTATATTACTCATTAATATTCAGTAGTTTATGTGATTATCTATCATTGCGGAAAGTATTACTTTTGATATGTTTATTGCTATGTGCCTCTCTTTTCAAACATTTCTACACATCTCTGACGTTATGATCTATTTTATTGTTCTAATTACATTCTAAAACCGTGTTTACTCATCCTCCTGATTGCATGTATTCTTCATCGAAGTTTTCTGTTTAAAAACCCTTCATAGTTGTAACGGTGCCCTATCCTATTTATGAACAACAAATATTGATTCAAGACATTATCATGCTGCCACACAATTTACTCTATGTAGCGCGATTTAATCTGTACACAACTGTTCGAAAGACTAGTTTTCTCTTAGACTGTAAGTTATAACGTTACTAACACTCTGGATACTCAGCGATTAAGTGTATGTAAACTCTGCTGTTTTCGTTGTCTCCCCTTAACAGTATTGTTTAGCCAGTTACCAGGCCAAAATTACAGACAGAATTCACTAAACATATACACTTAGTTTCTAAGTATTGGAAATGAAACATTGCAACATAGAGTTATGAGAGAACAATCTTCATTTCAAGAAAAATTCTTATCAATTTCTACAGTTACAAGTTTAAATTATTATTGTTCCCAAGGATTGATTAGGCTTAAGACAAACATAACTCTGGTTTAGGAACAAAATTGGAACCATTTCAGCTGATAAAGTGATTAACGTGAACTTTTATATTCCTTTTGCCTAGATGGGGTTATGGTCAACAAATGCCTACTGAACATAATGGGTCTGTTAAAATGACCTCATATGAAGAAATCAACTTAAATATGCCAATCAGACAAAACGTTGGAACTTATCAAACAATAAACTCTGATAAGAACTCATTTCAAAATGGTAAGTATTTAGTGAATTTATTAAAAAGATGACTATTAGCTGATGCGACAGAAAAATGGATTCATCATTTAGTAATAATTTGGTTAATCTGCTATGCAACACATCACTAACTAGTCTTCTTGATACCAGGATGCATTGCTGTCAAACTAAATACCACATTATTATCCAAAGCCTCATCTAGTTTTGGATGTCTCAGTGTCAAAAAGCGGTTGTCTTTAACGACCTTATCTATGAGGTTAATTGTTAAGGTGTACGATCTCAGCATGAAAACATACCTTATTGATAACAAATGGCAAAAAATAATTATTATTTTCAGACCTAGATATATCTAAATTGCTGTGGTTGTTCACCTACCCATTCTGTTTACCTTGGTCTGGAAGTCATTCAAATACAAAAACCCTTTCAATATAAAACAGAACCTTCAGTTAATTATTTCTGTTAATGAACAAGAGGATTTCCAGTGCTGTTAGAAGTAAGAAGGTGGTTATCTCTTTCCTGCTGACCATACCGTGGAAGCATATGTCTTCTTGAGGAGACTGAAAAGGAAACCGGATTAGCGGTAATCGTAGTGACCTGAAAGCGTGATTTCAGAGCTCAAGAGACAAATGCTTGAGGCCGATCGCACACAACCTATTTGTGAAAATTTTCCAAAGGATAGCTTTGTGCTTCAGAGACTGAAATCTATATGGTACGGCGAGAAGCAATGGATGGCCGTTTTGTCCTATTGTGAAACTCCAGGTTTTCCATGGTGGTCTAGCTTCACTTGACTCATGTTGTCAGCTGTTAAAATTATTATAATATCCACAAAACCCCTTCTGATGTTAATCAACATATGCTCACCAGTAACTGGCTTCAAGAGGTATTTCCTGGAGTTCTAGTGAGTTCAGTGACCAGTGGATTTCAACCGGGTCTGTTGTCAGATAGTAACTCACTGAAAACAGTGATGGATGTGTCGCTCAGTTTCGTGGATCAGTTTAAGTTAGACATTAACACCATTGGATGCCGACCAACTCAGTGGTCTAGAGGTTAAACATTCGTGCACGAGACTGACAGATCCTGGTTTCGCCTCTCGCGAGACGGGCTCGTGTGTGCGAACTGCTGAAGAGTCCTACGATGGAACAAAACACCCATCCAGATTTTTGGTAGTGGTCTAGCATCAGTTGACTCATGATCTCAACTATTAAAATTACTATCATATCCACAAACAACCCCTTCTGATATTAAATATTTATCACCTGTACTCAACAATTAAGTCATTTTGATCATTGTTATAACAGTTATTAACAGTGTCAGTTGTAGTTTACTTATAACCTGACAATTAACAACATTTTTAATATCTTATATTCATTTCTACCTTTTGGAAATATATTACAATACAGTATTACTTTTTCATTTATAGTTTCCAGAGTATTTGGTGAAATGCAATGTCAGTCAGTAAGTTTACTTCTTTTCAAAATAATTCAACGTTTTATTCTAACTACCTATTATTGATAAAAGTGTGAAACTTTCGAAAAAACTCAATATGTTTTACATAGCAACCACATTCTAATCCAGAGTACTTTCTGAATGTACTAAACGACTCCAAAGATATACGGTTAACAATAAGAGGTGGAGTTGTCTTTTAAACTATTTGTTCTTTCTCATATGTTATTGGTGATAAAAATTATTTTTTTTTGTTACTTCAACTAAAGTTCTAAAGATTTGCTATGATAGGAAGAATCAGACAGTCTAAAGATTTTGTACATCACGGAGTGATAGCTGAAGATGCGTTGCAAAACCAATGAGTACTTGAAAGTTGATTGAGCTCTCAAACTACTTATTTGTCCTCGGCTTCTCAAAAATATCTCAGATGAGTATTATGGCTTGTATTAATATTTAGTTATCTGATTTGCAATGAGCATCTCACAAGATCTAATGGAAAGCAATCAGTATTTCTGAAGTGGTTGACGAAGAAGAACTATGCAGAATATGAGACACCGAATAGTTGACCAGATAGTGACGCACAAACTTACCTACTTAATTACGCCTGTTGCCCTCATAGAGCAGCATAGGCCACTCACTAACATTCTCTACCAAACTCTGTTCTAGAAAGTCTTTTCCAGTTCTTTCCAGTTTCTATTCATTCTTTTCATATCTGCTACCAATGCCCGACATAGTGTGTTCTTGTTAATCGATGATGCTGACCAGATACGTGAAAGACTCCATATCCTCCACAGTTCTTCCGTCAATTGTGATAATGTGTGGTGTTCTCCGTGTTGTATATGAGGATCTTCATTTTCCCTCGTGTATGTTGAGACCTACTGATATAGAAGCTGATGCTACACTAGTCGGCTTCATCTGCATTTGTTGATGTGCATAAGACAGAAGGGTCAGGTAATCTGCGAAGTCCAAATCTTCTGGTTACATCCAAACTGTTCATTGTATTCCGTGATTCCCTTCAGATGTGAGGGTCATCACAACCCAGTCAACCACTAGAAGGAAGAGAAAGTGGGAGAGTAGGAAGCCCTGTCCAACTGCGATCCTCACATACAATGCATCTATCAGTTGTCCTCTATGCACCACTTTGAAGGATAGTCCGTTGTATGAATTCCGGATGATGTTGACAATTTTATCAGCTACCCACTACATTGTGTCCAAGAAAAAGGTTCCATAATGTTCTCCTATCCACACTGTCAAATACTTTCTCTCAATCAATGAAGTTGATGTAATGTGACGTGTTTCATTCAATTGATTGTTCAACGATGATCCGTAGTGTCACGATTCGGTCTGTTCACGATCTATCCTTACGGAATCCAGTCTGTTGATCTCGAAGTTTGATGTCTACTGAATCTTTCATCCGATTCAACAACACTCTGTTGAAAACTTTTCCTGGTACCGCTAGTATTGTGGTGTCTCAGTAGTTCTCAATGTAAATGTTTAATATTTTGTAACTAATAGTAAAATCATTAAAAAGCTTGAAACAACCAACTCATTAACAATATTATTGATTGAAATACAAATTGAACTTTATTTGATTCAAAGTTGCTAGTGGTATAATTGTTATAATTATAATTATTAGAAGCTTTATTCAACATTATATTTTTGGTACAACATAGAATTCTCAGCATAAAGTATTTCAACACGTTTCCTTTTCTTATACCTTGATCGATTGTGACAATAAATTTTGAATGATGACCAGTTAGATGTTAGAAATTCGGTAATCCACATTTGAATACTGTTCATTTGTTTCAATGCATATTGCCAGTAACCATGATGTCGCTGATTGTACCTTTTTGTATCCCGTATAGCGAAAGGTTGTAAACTTTTCATAAATGCTTGAATAGGTTGTGCGCACAATAGACATAGTGATGTGCTAAAACAAACAACAAAACAGATAACTTGATGAAATATCTAGATCGGAGGAACAGGTAGCCCAGATATTCAAACAGGCCGCCGGCATCATAGAGCAGAAGTACTTTGTTAAGCTTTATTATTGATTACTTAAATTAGTGATTAGTTGTATTCAGAGAAAAACCGTTTCCATTATTTATGTGCTCTATTAATAATCTATAAAATGTGTTCAACATTTGACTTTCATAAATTTTTTTTTGCCTTCAATTCATTTAGCAAAAACATCCAGTAAGTATTCTACGAAATAGTCGATTATCAAAAGATAATCAACCTGATATTGATAATGTAAAACGATCATCATCAAGTACACCAAAAACTGTAAAAATTGATGAACGATTTCTTTTATCATCAAAACATCAACAACAACAACAACAACAACAAAAAGAAATTAATCAATTGAATACATCTATACAACCATTACAAACTTCTACTCTGTTGACAACTGCCAATTATTTTGTACAGTATCCTCAAAATAATCAACAATATATCTCGAATACAATACAATCAATAAATGATAATACAAACAATGTATACATTCAACATATTTATTTAGCTAGGCATATATTAAGAAAGAAATTAATTGCAGAACATATTGATCTTACTCAACCACCATATTCTGATGAGGTTAGTTAGTTTACATTGATTTTTGTCCAATTTTTTGTTTCATTAGAATTCCCCCCCCTATCGATTTAATTCATTACCATAAGTTACTTTTGAAAATCATATAATTGTATTGATTCAGGGACTAGATGTTTTCTTTTTCATTGTCGTCTTGGCGAGACTCTAATTTAAGGACGACCTTTGAACGAATCTTAGGTGACCTTGATAATTACTAGCCAATCAGGAGATAGTATAAAGTGAGAATATATTGTAAGTAAGTAATGAATTACAGTGGATATTCTTCTTTTACATGATTTAAAAACTTGTTGAGGTTTGATAAAGGCTCAGAAGTTCTGAATTCATAATGGATATTATATAGAAACTCGTCCATAGGGTTAGTGGTTAGGGTTGTAGCCTGTAAGTAGAAACATCTTCTCTAAAATCCGATGTAAACCGACCGCATGTTAGCACCCTAATCTTAACCTAACCCTAATCTAACCCTAACCTTAACCTAACCCTAAACCCTAATCTAACCCTAACCTTAACCTAACCCTAAATCCTAATCTAACCCTAACCTTAACCCTAATCTAACCCTAACCAAACCTAACCCTAAACCCTAATCTAACCCAAAAACCCTAACCTTAGCCCTAAACCCTAATCTAACCTTAACCATAAACCCTAACCTTAACCTAACCCTTAACCCTAATTTTAACCCCAAACCTTAACCCTATGGACGAGTTTCTATACAATATGCATTATGAATTCAAAACTTATGAACCTTTATCAAACCTCAACAAGTTTTTAAATCATGTAAAAGAAGAATATCCACTGTAATTCATTACTTTCTTGTAATATATTTTTACTTTATACTGTCTTCTGATTGGCTAATAATTGAAATTGCTCAAACGCTTCTCATTGGCTCGTCCCTAAATTATAGTTTCGCCGTCCCATCTGTTGTAACCTCTCATTAATCACCTACTCTCTAAAATCCGCTGTGAACCGATCGTATGTTAGCAGCGCGTGTTGAACTTGGCTCCGTGACCTTGGAATTGCTCAAACGCTTCTGATTGGCTCGTCCCTAAATTAGAGTCTCGCCGTCGTCTTCATAGGATACAATATAGTTGTATTCTAGATTCAACATTCTACTAGAACCTTATATCACTCATTTCTTCATGATTTCTATCATATTAGATGAAGTTATTCAAGTAACCAATTTAATAATAGTCTATAATTCACTTGGTATTGTTTGGCTTGTATCTTCTCATTGAGGTTTAAGACTGTAATTGATCAGTCGGTTATTGGCATATGTGCATACTGTGCATATGCCTCGATATTGCCTTAATTCACAAGCTATTTGTAAACAATGATCGAGACTGGCTATCGGGATTCAGTAGCTGAGTGGATAACGCGATGGCGTTTGAAGCGAGTGGTACTGGTGTGGTGTGTGCTACTTATATTGATATAAGTAGTATATAACGTGAGTTAAAAGAACGTGATGTCTGGCAGCAGAAAATGGGAAGGATCAAGAAAGGAAGAGCGAGAACACAATGGAATTTGTAAGAAAACGCATGAACAATGGAATGGGAGACAATGGATTGGTGTTTGCAACAGAAACAGTCCAGTTTGGTTTGATGCATGAATATTTTGCAAATTGACGATTTACTATATGGTATTCAGATGTTATTGAGATAGTCTGTAATTATTTTGTCAGACCCATTCGGTTGTCCCCCACCCGTGTCCTTGTTCACTGCACTGGGTTTGAGTCCCAGAGTGAACGTCAGCCCAGGTGCAGTTACGTCCGGCTGACGAGTCCCAGTTGGGACGAAACGCGCGTACTGGATTCCACTACTTAGTAATAGTCTCTAAGTTTCAACATTTAACACCGTTGGAATTTCATAAACTACTCTCAGGTAATCGTACTGATTCAGTGTATAATTATAACTGAACAAATAAATATGGCGAGACTATAATTTATGAACCAACCAATCACATATAAGATAATAGGTCTCGGATTTTGGCACGAAATTCACTCATCCATTTGGATAAATAAAGTTTTGGTATTATAGCTGATGTCATTTTGTGATGAACACCTTAAATCTAATTTCTAACCTTATTCATCAACTGTACATTATGATTCTAATTCCTCATACACGGTTATAACCTTTATTTGGTCCTGGTTATTAAATGGACACGTAGATGATCTATGTCGAAATGATTGGAGGCCTACTCGAGTTAGATGTGAATGGTGTGACAAACTAGCTAACGTCGAAGTCACACCTCGTAGTCAGCACCTTACGTGGATTACCACATTGACGTATCAAGGTACCATAGATTCTTTGAAGACTGTACAACACAGCGGACGTTATTAAAGAAATATATTAGTTAAAGTAGATACAAGCGAAGGTAAGACTACTGCCGCGTGGGCCAGTCCATGGCATACGATTAACTGATGCGCGTTAGTTGTCCTTGACCTTGACGAGGATCGATGATTTGTTCGATAATCAATGACCCAACTGCTGGATGATTTGGCTAGGGCTCAGTTGAATTTCACTGGCCCCACACTCTCAAGGTCAGTCTAGCGTCGCTAAAGGTCGTTCGTCAACTATAATCTCATCATAAATATAATGTGTATACTAAAGATATAACCTATTATAATTCGCAGATAATTGAAATGGATTCAACTAGTTAGAGATCTATGCTTCGAATTGATAATGTACAACTACTCTGTTTGTACATTAAAACCGCCTTGACAAAATATTTAAGAATGCATTTCTGATTGTATCTAAATGTTCCAAATTTGACTTAAGAAAGAATGCAAATGAAATCTTGCTGAAATACCCAGATATTTTATATAGATGATACAAAAAAATGAATGAAAACTTCTTGATTATATCTTGCACTCAATGCAAATTATATCTGAATATAAATGACTGTAATGGTGGAATATATGATTTTGAATATAATGTCTAGATATGAAATAATTCTCTATTTGAAACCTGTGTAATTTTGTAGTGAACAAGAACACGGGTGGGGACAATCGATTGTATTTAGCACAAAGATTACAGACTATCTCAATAAAATGTGAATACCATAAAGTCAATCGTCAATTTGCAAAATATCATTCCATCATATGAAACTGTACTGTTCCCGTTGCAAACACTAATCCATTGTCTCCCATTCCATTGTACATGTGTTTTCTTACAATTCCATTGTGCTCTTGCTCTTCCTTTCTTGATCTTCGCCATCTTCTGCTGCCGGACCTTACGTTTATTTAACGCACGTTATATACTACTTATATGAATATAAGTAGCTCACACCACAATTTGCCTTCTATTCTACATTGAGTTATATATCAGTTATATTTCAATCATAACAATTGTCCATTCTACCATAACAGACTTACCATTCAAATTCATTCACAACATGAAATGGAACTTGTTCGAGATACTGAATCTTCAAACATTCTTCAATAAACAATCCCTTGTCAACTATACAAGGAATTTCAATTTATGTGTTAAAATCAACTTATCTAACCATTTCATTGATCATGATTCGAATGTATAATCTTGTAAATCAATTCTTCCACAATCTGTTTATCTTGTACTTTCAAACGAATCGTTTATCATTCCTGATTGTCTTACCATGATATCAAACCGATTTTCACAATTATTAGGTGCTAAGTAACAATGTTTTGATATTTTCTGTTTGTAGGTTTATGTTGTAGATGTATTACAAACGACTGAAGTTCATCACTTATCTAAGTGATTGTGTAAGTTTATTTTGATGTTAGTGGATTCTAAGGTCCTGGGTATGAGTCCCTTTGGTGAGGGATCGTGGATGAGAACTGCTGACGAATCCCATACTGGGACAAAACGACCGTTCAACGCTTTCAGATTTTCAATGGTTGTCTGGCTTAGATCGATTCATGTATTCAACTATTAAGTTACTACAATGTCCACAAACCTCAATTCTGATCATTTGAAATTTTCTAAAACAGACAAATCTGTTATTTGTTCATATCTATGAATCTTCTTTGATTTCTTATCGGAATAACAGTCATCTATGTGAATAATTCAAATGAGATAGTGACTAGTTAGTGATAGTACTGGAAGACTTATTTCAACTAAAATATGATTTGTCTAGCATAAATAGTACCAATCGTTGTATTCTATACATATTTTTAAAAGAGGTGATATATATATATATGAATGTGAATTTTCAAACAGACTTAATTAGAATGAAATAGAAATATTTTAATAGCTGAATACATGAGTCAGTTGAAGCCAGACCACTATGGAAAACGTGGAAGCACTGAACGGCCTTTTTGTTCTATTGTGGGACTCCTCAGCAGTGCGCATCCACGAGCCCGTCTCTCGAGAGGCGAAACCAAGACCTATCAGTCTCGTGCACGAATGTTTAACCTCTAGACCACTGAGTTGGTCGGCATCTAGTGGCTTTAATGTCTAACTTAAACTGATCCACGAAATTGAGCCACCGTCCACTATTGTCATCAGTGAATTACTATCTCACAACAGACCTGGTTGAACTCCACTGAACACGGCTTCTCACTAGAACTCCAGGAAATACCTCTTGAAGCCAGTTACTGGTGAGCATATGTTGATTAACATCAGAAGGGGTTTTGTGGAGATTATACTTACTCATTAATGACAATAATGAACCGTGGAGCAACTTCGTGGATTGCTTGAAGTTAGACATTATCACCGTAGGATACCGACCAACTCAGTAGTCTACAGGTTAGGCGCTCGCATGCTAGACCAATAAGTCCTGGGTTCAAATCTCGTGAGGCAGGATCGTGGGTGCACACCTCTGAGGAGTTCTATATAAGGTAGAAACGGCCATCTAGTGTTTCAACATTTACCATGGTAGTCTAGTTTCAATTAATTCATGAATTCAACTATTAAAATGATCATGATATCCATAAAACCCCTCTCTGAATATAGAAATATCCTCTCATTTCAGAACTCATTGATCATGTATCATGCAACACTATTACATAAGTTCACAATGAAAATTAAACAAAATAATGTAAACGACAGAATTTGTTTTTTGTTACCCTGTCAATGTTAAAGTTATCAAAACAATAGACTCTTAAAATTTCATATTAATCCTTGTTTAACTAAATCAACGTTTAGTTAGTTCATGTTGAATGATTCAATTAACTTTTATCTTCTACTTTTCATTAGATTGGTCGTGCAAATATTCCTTTACGTTTAATTCAACGTTATTCATTTGAAACAAATTTAGATCTTCTTACTGTTGCAATGGCATTAGAAGCTGAAAGGGATACTAATTTGAGAGAGATACGAAGACCTGTGGTATGTTAACATTCAATTGATTTTAGGTTATTTCATTAGAAGTTATTGATTTTTTTTATATAAATATTTGTATCCAAACTGTTCTTCTATCATCAAATCATCATCATCATCATGTCACAGCATGTGAATGCATTAATGAACACTAGCAATTACATCATGAAAGAGGAACTTATCTAAATTGTATGTTCTAAACTTTTAAGTTACTGAAAGTTTATTAAATTATACTTTCAATACATTGAAATTAGGTTTATGCATTCATGTTGTGATTTGTGCCTGATAACATGAAGCATTCGATTACAAATCGATAATATTTGTATAAATCACTAGAGTTATGTTGAAATAAAAGATTCTGTTATGACTTTATGTCCGGCTTATACAATCTTCACACTTTGTCAAACCAATGACGTCCGACCGGTATGAGCAGCCTAGCTTCTTATTTGGTCCCATATCTGTCTAGCCTGTCCAGTTGAGTCTACAACACCAAATATCAGCTTCCAATATGCGAATCGAATGGAATCATTTATTTCAGATATACTGGGTTTATATATCAATCAAACAGACCGCAACGCACCATAAGATAGGAATACATCCATATCATATTAGTCCATTAATAGGTCTCAGAAGTTACTCGTAATTTAATCTTCACTAGGATATAACAGGTTCAAGTCACTGAATCAATAAGTGTACACTGTCAGAATATTGATGTCATGCTTCTGAAACATTCACTTTTTCAAATGTTAGATATATATATTCTAGATATCACCACTGTTAGCCACTATCCATCCTTGTTTATAAAGCTTGTGACCTAAGGTAATATCGAGGCAGTCCATACATATGTCAACAAGAGATTGATCAATTGTAGTCTTAAACAACAATGGGAAGATACAATTAAACAACACCAAGTGAATTTGACCACTTACAATATTGATTCTCCTTGGCAAGATATAAATCATCCGATTAATGCCTTTAAATACTATGAAGTGAACGAGAAAACAAGTGGGGACAATCGAATGTATTTGAACACAAAATTACAGAACATGTTGGTAAAATCTGAGAACAGTAAAGTGAATAATTAAGTTTACAAAATGTCAGTCAATCGTCTCAGACTTCATTGTTCCTGAATTTTCATACCAATTGTTTTCTGTTCCGGTTCTTTCCGTCTCGACCTTCTGCTGCCGGACATTCTATTCCTGACTATCATTTATATACTACTCATATCGATATAAGTAGCACAGACCACAACTGCATTAGAAATCAATAGATGACGTAATCAGATAGTGATTCGATACTTCACTGATTACATTCAAAGAGCTTACTGCATAGAATTAATATTTAATAATTTAATTATCAAATTATTAAAATAAAGATAGAAATGAATAGATCAGTGATAATAAGTTTATTAAATTGTATTCAAGAAATAAGAGGATATACATTGTGATTAATCACTGGAAGGTACCACAATAAGTAAAATGCATTGACAAACTTTACATTTCTATCTTAGTCTAATTATTTCGAATTTACATGAATAAAATTGACTTTAACTGAGATCATGTATCAAGCTAATGGATACTTTGATCTACTGGTTTCACTATTGTGTAATATGGCGTCGAGTCGTTGTTGACTATGATCACGACTACAGGAAGACTATGTGCCAGTTAACCGATAAGATCCCCCGTAGGCCAAATATCAGAAGGCAGTTGATGGCTGTAGTCGAGATGTATCTGTTGGTGATCTCGTGATATCGAAAGAATACCGAGATCGTGCCAAAGGGGTAGAAGTGTAGTTACTGAGCGTAACCGAATTCGTGCAAGGTAACAATCAAAAGAAGAATGTATGTGTTTTGGCACAGTTAAACCAACAACCCGTGGTACAACTGGTTATAATAATAATAATTGTTTCCATTACACCAATCGCGTTCTCTTGATAAAAGTAGGTCATTACAAAGGTTCCTGGAATAATATAAAACATACATAAACTATTTAGTAGCTTTCACGTATTATTTTAGTAATTACAAGCTTTAAATGCTTTTCATTTACAGATTTAGTCAATGATATGCCAACAAATCTAGATAGTTTCAAGATTTATCATGAAAGTAATTTTATAGTGTATAGAATAGGCATGAAGAAGCTATCTGCACTGTCATCACTTCGACAGTGAACCCGATTTCCGTGTGAATGTTTCACAAATTTTAAGTAGGTTTATCACTAATAATATGGGCAGAGATGGATGGTGGCGAGCACTGGAATATAGGAAGTGCGTTTTGTCTTATTTGGGATTCGTCAACTGGATGGACCTGCATTTCAGATTTTATGTTCACACCAGGACTTGATAAGGCGGTGGCGTTTAAACCGAACGATATTGAGCTTGAGTCCCAACTCTGGGATGCAAGTACATCCAGCTGAAGAGTTTTAAAGAAGGCGAAACATGCATCCTGAATTCCACTGCTAGCTACCATCCGTCTTTGTTTAAAAAGTCAAAATAAGTAATAACATAAACTGAATATGTTTTACTTTATTAATTTGAATGTAAAAAAAACATACACTGAAACAAATCTATAACCAATACACATGACACTAAGGGTTATCAAAGTTGAGATACAATCAAAATCATAGAATATGTAAATTCACATGGTATTATTTGCTTGAATCTTCCCATTGATGTTTAGCACTACAATTGATCAGTCTCTTCTAGGCATATATGCATATGTGTAAATAGGAGGAAATGCACTTTCTAAATTCCTCTGTTAGACACTATCCATAGAATATGTAAGTCAATAGTTTTTGTGTATTCCAATGTTGTTGTTTTGTATCTTATTTTTTTGTTTGTTTTCTCTCTAGATCTCATTCAATGAAGAGATTCGATCACAACGTTTTCTTAATTGTGATGGTATAAAAACAGGCAGTTTACAAGAATTTTTAATAACCATCGGTTTACCTATGTATATAAATCATATATTACATTATAATAGTATAACTACAAATAGTAATACTACTAATACTACTAATAATAGTAGTAATAATCATAGGTGTTTACTAATGACACCGGCAGATTTACTTAATATGTCCAATGGTCAATTACAAGAGAAATTTAATTTTCTACCTATTCATATACAATGGCTTCGTCAAGAAGCATCAGTTATTCCATGGATATTATTAAATCAAACAAATTCAACAAAATATTCTACAATGAATTATACAACAAATAATATATATAGTTTACCACGTACATCAATAACAAATCATTGTTGTCGAAGAAGTTCATCTCAATTAAGAAAATTACAACAACCTTCATTACAACCACCATCACAACCACCACCACAACCGCCACCGCCACCACCACCGCCAACATCACAACAACAACTGAAGCGTCCAACAACATCAACTCAATCATTCATTAATCATTGTCAACATCATCAATTACAAGATTATCATGAAGGAAATGAACAAACCGATGATAATTTCATTAATTTAGAACATCTTGTTGATAAAGTTTAGATGAAAATTCATATAAATATACTTTTAGTATTTTAATTCAAGAAGAAAATTAATATGAGACATTTGTATTTAGTTCAATGATGTTTTGGTTTGGTTTTTATTGTTAATTAAAGACTGGAATCTATCAACATTATTTAGTATTGTGTAAGCATCTCTTTCTTACTGAATTCATTCCAGTGATGAGTAAATACTTAAAATAAAGCATCTTTTTTTAAAAAAATAAGGAATTCATTATCTACATTGTGTTATACATCAAGTTAGTGGATATGGAGGATCCACCTATGGAGAGTTGGAGTAGCCTCATTTCAAACCAATGGTGTACATGGACTATAAGATCTTAGGGAAACAAATGGTGTATGAATCAATTGTTAGTCATCGGCTACCATATGGACTAGATCTCTTTACGTTGCTCCACTACCTTGTGGATTAGATCTTTAGGTCAAAGGCTTGGGGTATAGCCCCTTAAGGAAACCACCTGTTTCGGTTTGGGCACCCTGGCAGTATTTCAGCCCTCAGATAAATCAAATGATTTATGTGGTGCCTTCCTTTTCCAATGTTTATGTGTCTAAACAAATCAATCAATCAAGTTAGTAATGGTACATTCTAATAAAGAAATATGTGACATAAATGAAGTCGATTAGGATGATGCAATTAATGTTACTTCAGAGGAACAGACATATGGTTTGCTTTGGGTTGTGTTGGGTCCAGTGTGATTGAGCCATAATAATGACAGGAAAGCAATTGTTTAATCGTTCTCAAGTTGGATTATCAGTTGTCTGAACTAGGATCTTGCTCAACCATCCATCCATTGTCTGAGGTGGATATCATTCTTCACCCGACACGGATAGGGCTCTAGTGATCACGGCTTTTCATTAGGACTCCAGGAGTTACATCGTGAAACTATTCACTAGTGAGCACAAATTTTCTTCAGTATACGGATTTGTGTAGGTTGTAGTATTTTCGTAGTGATCTAGAGGTTAATCGCACACAGGCGAGACCAAAGGTCCCATGTTCGAGTTCCACATGCAGAATCGTGGGTGCGCACTGTGGAATAGTCCAATACTACCAGTACTGTTTAGTGCTTCCAGGTTTTCAATGGCGGTTAAGCTTAGATTGGTTGGTAAAAATACCACAATCTCCACAAATCTCCATACCAATACCTTAAATATATTTGAACCGGTGACTCTTTATTTACCAACTGACACATGAACAACTGGTAAGAAGTGAACTCTTATCGGTTCTTGAGCACTTTACAATTCAGTGGCTAAACAAACGGTGAATATAAGATTAAGGTCAATTCTCCAAAACACTCAATTCAGTTGTAACCCAAAACTCCTATTATGACAAACTTGAAATATCTGACCACACAGCAACATAATTAGAGAATTAGAATGTATATGTAAAAACTAATCCAGAGTAAAAGGGGAGTAACTAATTAGTGGTTTATCTTGAATAATAAGGTAGATTGATAACAATTGATCATTCAAACCAAAGTTCAGAAATAAGAGAATATAAAAATGAAAGTCTACGCATCTCTACAATATAGATATGAATAATAATCCCTCATATGATAAGCAAAGATGGATAGTGGCTAGCAGTGGAATCTAGGAGGCGCATTTCGTTCTATTTGGAACTCGTCAGCTGGATGTACCTATATTGGAAGATACAAGTAAACAATACCAAGTGAATATACCTTATATGATAGTTTCAAAAGTCAAGTTTCCGTACTCTTCATCCCACCATATCAATAAGATAATTAGCATTATGTTCAATTTATTCTATGCAGTTAATGCTTACCTGATACATAGATATCGTTAGTATATTAATTTCACTAACAGTCTAAAACAAAATATGATCTGAAGAAAAGTGACGTATGAGTACTGAGACGTTCTATGAAATCGGAACCAATAGTGAAACGTAAATAATGGTTTAAAGCTCTGTGTTAGTTGTCAACAAAAACGGTGATTTTAATAGTTGAATTCATGAGTCAATTGAAGCTAGACCACCTTGGAAAATCTGAAAGCACTGGACGGTCACTGAGCCGACCGGCATTCAACGATGTTAATGTCTACCTTCAACCAGTCCACGAAATTACGCCACCGTCCACTGTGACCAGTGAAGTTCAATCAGGTCTGTTGTTAGGTAGTAACTCACTGATAACAATGGTAGCCTAACTTCAATTGACTCATGAATTCAACTATTAAACTTACTATAATATTCATAAAACCCCTTCTCTGATTATAAACAAAAACTGTGTTAAAGAAGATAATAATAAGACAAATCGTTGTTGCTGTTGATGTTGTTGTTGTTACTGTTTTTCCCCTCTAGACAAACAAGACGATGCGGCTAAAACACAAATCTCTATATTGACTGACTGACTAACTGTCTATTCCTCTTTAGGTAACAATAAATTCAAATCAACAACAAAAATTCAAAGAAAAACTCAATGGAACTTGTCAGTTAATGTAACTATGTATAATTTAATATAAACAAAAAAGTAGAATTTTTCCTTTTAAATACACAACTTTGTTTTAATAATTCAATATTAAATGAGTGACTGAGTGAGATAGAGAGGGAGAGAGAGAGAGAGAAGGGGGGGAAATCGTAGACAATCAACTATTCAATTGAATCAAATCTTGATTTGATGAAAAAATAAAAAAAAATTTACTTCATTGTCATGTATCCAAGTTGTTTAGATAAATTTCTTCGATTATTTCATATAAATCCACTTAGTAACTTGACTTAAAACGTTTCTAAGGTTACTGACAGTTTCAAGGTTGAATAAAGGAAGACGGTTGAATATGGAGTCAACAATCCCATGATGTAGAAAATGACTTAGTTATTTACTTACACTTGTTACCGCATGTTGAAGAGCATAGGTCACACATTAACATTCTCTATCAAACTGTATCTTGAACATTCCTTGACAGTTGTTTCTAGTTGCTATTCATCTTTTTCATATCTACTTCCAATTCCCGAAGTGGTGTATTCTTTGGTCTTCCTCTTCTTCATCTCACTTCAGGATGCCAAATTAGTGCTTGCTTAGTGGTGCAATTTTATTATTTCCTGAATGTGTGTCCTATTCACTTACAACGTCTTTTTTTAATCTTCTCCTCAGCTGGAAGATGGTTTGTTCTCTCCCACAGCCGGTTGTTGTTGATGATGGTTGTGATAGTTCTCCAAGTTCCACCTCCCCACAATATAACTAATTGTCTTGACGTCCGTATTGAAATTTCCGACTATGATATTGGTTGACAGTTGTTTTGAGTTCTATATGTTTATCAATTATAGGAATGCGCTCCTTTACGCCTGCATCAGATCCTCCTTGTTTATCGATTATGCTGACCAGATACGTGAAAGACTCCACATCTTCTAGAGAGTCCCCATCATATGTGATTGTGTGTGATAATCTCCGTGTAGCATTTGATGACCTTACTTTTTCGCTTGTGTATGTTGATGCTTACTGATGTAGAGGTTACTGTTACACTAATCGTCTTCATATGTATTTGTTGATGTGCATGGGATAGAAGGATCAGGTCATCTGCGAAGTCCAAATCTTATAGCTGCGTACAACCCGTCCATTGTATTCCGTGTTTCCCGTCAGATGTGGAGGTCTTCATGCGCCACTTTGCAGGGTAGTCCGTTGTATGAATTCCGGATGATGTTGACAATTTTATCAGCTACCCACTACATTGTGTCCAAGAAAAAGCTTCAATAATGTTCTCCTATCCACATTGTCAAATACTTTCTCTTAGTCAATGAAGTTGATGTAATGTGACGTGTTCCATTCAATTGATTGTTCAACAATGATCCGTAGTGTCGCGATTTGATCTGTTCACGATCTATCCTTACGGAATCCAGTCTGTTGATCTCGAAGTTTGATGTCTACTGAATCTTTCATCCGATTCAATAACACTCTGTTGAAAACCTTTCCTGGTACCGAATGGCGTTGTGGAGATTGTTGAGTTTTTGATTGGGATCATGAATCGATAAATGTTAGATAACCTTTGAAAACCTGGAAGCACTGAATGGTCGTTTGATCCTAATATGGTGTATCCACAACCCCACGCACTAATTGATCAGTGGAGCTAGTCTGTGTCGGGTGTGAGACAGTTACCCACCGAAGACAATAGAAGATGGTCGCGAAATATCGTGAATTGGTTGAAGTTAGACATTAAAACCGTTGGATGCCTGCTCAGTAGTCTAGAGGTTAATTGTTCGCGCGTGGTTCGGAGGTCCTGGGTTCTAATCCCACATGTGGGGTCGTGAATGCACACTTCAGGGGGATCCCATATCAGGATGAAACAACCGTCCAGTGCTTCTAGGTTTTCCATGGTGGTCTAGCTTCAGTTGACTCATGAATTCAACTATTAAATAGTAACAAATTACACATATACGTTAATGAAATAATTAGTAGTATATATAGTTTTGTCAAATTACTTTGCCATGATTAATTGATTTAGCTATGTATCCATGTGGAATTAAATGTTTTTATAAAACACCTGAACACAAAGAAATAAGATAGACATAACACATACTTAGCACTATGTGACGATTTATTGTATGTATAGAAGAAATTGTCTGAAGTCAGTAAATAATGTTACATCAGTCAGGAAGACTAAGTATTTAAGTAGATTAGCAAAGAATATATTCACAAAACTTCACTTGGTGTTGTTTGCCTGTATCTTTCCATTTTTGTTTAGGACTGTAATTGATCAGTCTCTTGTTGGCATATGTGCATCCTGTGCGGATTGCTTCAGGGCACAAGGTTTATAAGCAACAGTGGATAGTGACTAGCAGTGGAATGGAAGTCGAGCGATTCGTTCTATTTGAGACTTGTCAGCTGGATGCACCTGCATCTCAGAGTTCATGTTTACTCTGAAATGCAGATACATCCAGCTGACAGGTTCCAAATAGAACGAATTGCGCGACATACATTTTACTGCTATTGACCATCCATCTTATATTCACAAATGGTTAATCGTTTTTCAAATTATTTTGCCAACATGTATATAAACAGATTTTGTGGTGAATACTCGTTACAGGTTTTCATGAGATAGACTTATTTTCAAAGTATAAGTAGACATATATTTCATGATTAAACAGTGGGAATGGGAACGTAGCTGGACATATGAAAGTCCATAGAGGGTAAATGGTCTTTTTTTCAACTTCTCATAAATGATATGGATTAGCTGTGATTATAATCTAAAGGCAATCTTGTTTCCGAGACAAGTATTTCCCCCCCCCCCGTTTACCGAGCACCAACAAAAGACACATTCGTAGATAATGATCTGTTTACACTATTTGTTATCGGATATTTTGAGAAATTGACCATCATAGTGATGTCGATTTCCATGAATGGCCTTTCATTCTTCACACATGTTTCATGCAGAAATCATAAGCATCTGAATGATCATCTTAGATTATAAAGTGATGGGAATTTAAGCTCCTGTACATAATAAACTACTTGACATGAAAAGTGTGTTAATAGACATTTTACAGTGGTTGGATTCCAAGAACTTTATAGGTATTTGATTAAAGAAGAACTCATCCTTCATGATGAAGACTACATAGAAACAAATGCTTCCTGCTTGTCATTGCCAAAAAGAAATGACTCCAAATGCGGATACAGTGTATATTAAGGTAATCGTTCATGGTTTACATATTTCAACTAGAGAATTGCTGTCAAACAAATAATAAAACTGTACAGTTTACCATTTATTAACATGGGCCCCCAAAAATGTAAATATAGTTTTCTAGTGTGATGTTTTTTTCAAACGTCAGGATAATCTAAAATGCATGTTGTATTGTTTACTTGAATCTTCACATTGATGTATAAGACTGCAATTGATCAGTCTCTTATTAGCAGAACTACATCTCGTGCGGATTGCCTCGATATTGTCACTAGGTCGTAAGCACTATATGTAGAGATGGATGGTGGCTAGTAGTGAAATCTAGAACGCAAGTTCCATCCTATTTGGGACTTGTCGGCTGAATGTACCTGTATCTCATAGTTGATATTCACTCCTGGAATCGAAGACAGGACCTTCAGTCAAGTGTGAGAACACTCAACCTCTAGACCACTAAGCCGGCATCCGATGGTTTTAATATCTAACTTCGATCTTTCATTCATTATCTGAGATAGGTAACTGTCTCATATCCGACACAGATTGGACTCCACTGGTTTCAGCTTCTCATTAGAACTGTAAGAAATCCATCTTGAAGCCAGTCACTCGTAAGCACATGATTATTGCACAAGATCATGGTCAATTGAAGTTACACATGAAGTATCCGTGCGCGAGACTGAAGGTCTCTGATTTGAGTCATTTTTTTTGTACTTCCGAGGAGTACTGTACCGAGACAAAACGTCCATTCAATGCTTCCACATTTTCACTAATGTTCTACTTTAAATCGACTTATGAATTCAATTAATAAAACATTCTATCAAATATCATCGCTACATTTTTATTCAGAATAAATAATGTGGAATTAGTGAAATACTTTAACAAACCATTACAGTTTATCAGAAGGGGTTTGTGGAGATTTTTAGAATTTTTCACAGATTGAAATCATGAGTCAGTTGAAGCTAGACCACCATTGAAAACCTGGAAGCACTGGACGGCCGTTTCGTCCTAGTATGGAACTTCTCAGCAGTGCGCATCCACGATCCCGCACCACGCGGGGCTCGAACCCAGGACCTACTGGCTTCGCGCGCGAGCACTTAAGCATTAGACCACTGAGCCGGCATCCAATGGTGTTAATGTCTAACTTTAAACAATCCACAAAGTTGCGCCACCATATACCATTGTCTTCAGTGAGCTGATATCTCACAACAGACCTGGTTGTACTCCACTGGTAACGGCTTCCCACTAGAAGTCCAGGAGTATCTCTTGAAGTCAGTCACTAGTGAGGAGATGATTATTATCAGAAGGGGTTTGTGGAGATTTTTAATCTATATTTGTATAATGTTTCAGAAAATAATCATGATTGACAGTATAAAAAGCATCTTAACTGTTGTGAATGAAATAGAAATTGGTAATTTACTATTATACACTGATCATTTAATAACTTTACTTTATAATTCCATATAGCTCAATGAAGGTGTTCATGTGTATGGTATATGTATGTGTATGTGTGTGTGTATGTGTATGTGTGTGTGTGTGTGTTGGAGTTAGTTTTAACAATGAGTATAATGGTTGATTGTTAAACATCTCACGGTGTCATGCCTATTCAATATATCTAATTCTATTGCTATTACTATTACTATGGGAATTCATTGAAACTCTCTATGATTTATTCTGTCAATCATTGAATAGGAAATATCTGTGAGAAAAAGAAAAGAAAAGAAGAAAAGAATTATAGAATATTATCATAGTGATTGTGTTTCTGTTGTCTTTATCCTCTTTTTCATATATGAGTTACCTTTTGATAATCACTTTTTTCATACACACACATAGTTCCCTTTATTATGTTAAATAGAGCAAGAATGAATATGTTAACTGTCGATTAAATGATAGCGGATAACATAATTGCCTACACTTCTCTATGTATTATAAATGATTTAATTGATGAGATTAATTAAACCAATGAAAAGTGGAAGAGAGTTTAAAGTTTAGGCTTGTAATTGATCAGTCTCTTATTGATATATGTGTATCGTATGTGGATTGCCCTGATATTGTCATCGAGGATGGATGGTGGCTAGCATTGGAATTCAGGATGTATGTTTCGTCCTATTTAGAATTCGTCGGCTATATATTACCTGAATCTCAGAGTTGACGTTCACTTAGTCTACTACTACTGAGTCCTGATAGTCACTTGCTTGTGTAATGGGGTGAAGTTTAAATTCACTTGGTATTGTTTACCTGAATCTTCCCATTGATGTTTGGCACTGCAATTGATCAGTCTCTTATTGATATATGTGCATTCTGTGCAGGTTGCCTACATATTGTCATTGAGTCACAAATATTTTAAGCAGAAATGGATGGTGGCTACAAATGGAATCCAGGATGCACTAAGTGGATAATGTGATGACGCTTGAAGCGGGCAGTACTGGAGTCGAGTCTCGAAGAAAATATCAACCCTAGGATGCAGGTACATTCAACTGACCAGTTTCAACTGAGACGAAACGCGCGGCCTTGATTTCACTGCTAGCCACCATTTATCTTTGCTCAGTTATAGAGATCTGTTGTAAACAGTTTTCAAGTAGCTCTTTCAACAAGATTGATATTAACTGATGGACCACCGAAAACTGCAGAACACTGTGCAAGTTATTCAACCCAATGAGTATAAAGAGAGATGGATAGGGTCTTTGATAAACATGTTAAATGGATAGTTCAATACTTTATGTATGAAGAAGGTTAAGACAATCCCTATGATTATTTGATTTTCACATACACTAAACACATTTTATCAATGAGGGCTTAGTAACAAACCTACAGAAATACTAGTAGAAAAACTTGAATGTTTTCATGCCAACGATTTCTCCTCCACTACTATTCGGTAACTAGAGTTTTTTTAAAAAACAGTTTGCTAAATTTGAAATAGTCAGAAACTTATACGAGTGGATTTGAATAAATTGCTCAAACAATAATATGTTTTTAATAGTTGAATTCATGAGTCAACCTAAGCTTGACCACCACTGAAAACCTGGAAGCACTGGTCAGACGTTTCGTCCTAAAATAGAACTCCTCAGCAATGTGCACTCACGATCGTTCACCAAAGGGACTCGAATACAGGACCCTCGGTCTCGCACGTTAACGCTCAACCTCTAGAACACTGAGCTGGCATCCAATGGTGTCAATGTCTAAATTTGATTAATCCATGATCTTGCGCAATCACTCATTGATTGTCTAAAGTGGATAACTGTCTCATATCCCATACGGATTGGACTTCAATGGTCACGGCTTCTCACTAGAACTGTAGGAAATCCATCTTGAAGCCAGTCACTAGTGAGAATAAACCTTCATTTTATTAATAATATACTTAACACCGTATTTCATGCATTTCTATTCTATACCATGATAACAATGACACGGACTGTTGATTGGCTATACAGAAGCATAAATTAACTACCCAGTACTTCTTAAGGTTCAACAGTTACTTATTATATATGAGCTAATAACCATATACATGTATTCCGCTGAATTATCTTTAATTCTTGATCAGTCTTACTATGAGTGCCTTTAGTTAAATTCGTATTTACATACACAATCGTCGACGTTATAATTGTCACTCTGAATACGATGACGCTTCATTAAGTAGTTTTTCACCACAGTGTTACCATTACAGAGTGATTCGGCTAAATTATATTACATTTCAGTAACTCTAGATTTGTGTCTATTAGTTCAGATCTAAATCAGTGAATAACTCAAATTATGCTGGAACAAAGATGACAATTCAAGCAAATAAAGTCAAACAGAGAGGGGTTTTACAGATATTACAGTAACTTTAATAGTTGAATTCACGAGTCAATTAAAGATAGACCACCATGGAAAACCTAGAAGTATTTGATGGTCGTTTCGCCCTGGTATGAGACTCCTCAGAAGTGCGCATCCACGGCTCCACCCACGGGATTCGAAACCAGAATCTCTCGGTCTAGCGCGCAAGCGCTTAATCTGTAGACCAATGAGCTGGCTGGCGTCTAACTTCAACTAATCCACAGAATTGAGCGATACATCCACCATTGTCTTCAGTGAGTTACTATCTCACAACAGACCCGGTTGAACTCCACTGGTCACTGTTTTCATTAGAACTCCAAGAAATACATCATGGAGACAGACACTAGTGACCATATGATGATTATAATCACAGAAGCCAGTACAATTTATTACATGTTATACACATTTATTAACCTCAAAATGAGTGTTAAGATAACAGTGTGTTTGTAATCTTACTGAACTCTATCATACATAATGTGACTGAACAATATGTTATTCAAATATGCATAGAATAATTAACCACTATGATAATTATTGATTCAAACTTCTGTGTTGTCCATTATGAAGACTTACTGAAGTTTCTTCCTTCTTCTTGATCATGAGTTTCTGATATAAACACAACATATTAGTGTTTGTATTAATGAAACAATTTTGATCTCATTCAATTCTTATGAATCCTCACAATGTTTCAATCACTAAACAATGTCCATTGAAAGTTTAACTTCAGATAAGTACTGCCTTTTTCATACAATTCCAAATCTATCACTTCTATATTTGAATTGAACAAGGGTTTAAGGTATAGCTTAAAATTATAAAAAAAGTGTTTTCTTTCCCGTCTTTTAATCATATTGTGGTATATGCTACTGATATCGACAGATATAAGTAGTATGTATCGTCATCAAAAATGAAATGTCTGGCGGTAGAAGATTAAGAAGATCAAAGAAAAGAGAGCGCGAACAGAAAATGATTGATGTGGAAATGAAAGAACAATCAAATCTGAGACGACTGATTGACATTTTGCAAACGAAGTATTTACTGTATGGTTCTTAGATTTTCCTAAGAGTTTCTATAATTCGTGTGTTCAAATACATTTGATTGTCCCCATTTGTATGTTCTCGTTTACTACATTCATTACATAGATACTATTTAGGATTGGGGATCATTTAATGGTCTTATATTCTAAGGAATGTTTTTTGAATAACAGAAAATGTTGTTAAAATACATTCTATAGTTGAATTCATGAATTAATTGAAGATAGAACATCATGGAAAACCTGGAAGCACTGGACGGCCATTTCGTTCTAGTATGAGACTCCTCAGAACGAAACGGTCGTCTAATACTTCCAGGTTTTCCATACTGTTCTATCTTCAATTAATTCATGAATTCAACGATAAATTTACTAAAATCTCCACAAAATACCCCCCCCCACCTTCTGATAAAATACATTCTGTTTAAAACAATCTAAAATTTATTTTGTAACCATTAAGAAATATGAATATATATAGCAACAGTTGAATAATTCAAGTACCTTCAATTAAAGAATTACAAATACTTGTAACACATGATGATAATGATGTAGGATGATGTGAACATTCATTATTGATTGATTGATTAAAAGATGATTTAATTGACCATAATTGTTGTATATCAAATAATTGATTGGATATTGATTGATTTTTAGATGAATTTATGAATTTCTTTCTTATTTCTAATTGTTCTGAATTAATCGATTTAGTATATAATGAAGTACTATTATCTGATGAAGGAATAAATAATAATGATGATTTGATATTAACATTATTATCATTATGTAATGAGTTTGTTGTCATTGGTAATGTATTTATAATCTTAGAACTCTGAAGGTGTTGTTTATAATGATGATGGTGATGGTGATGATGATGATGATTATCGACGTCTAAACTTGTTGTTGTCAACTCATTTGTCACTGTTGTTGGTGTTGTTGTTGTTGCTAATGGCGGTAGTGGTGGTGGTGGTGGTGGTGGATTTTGGAAAAATGATAAATTCTTTTCATGATTATTTAATGATATTCCAACTGTTATTGGTTTTGTTGTTGTTAATGTAGTTGTTGTAACCGTTGGTGATGATGATGATGATGATTTGTGAATAAGATCTATATTTGATAAAATATATCTAACTGTTGGATGATATGCCCAAAATGGACTTTGTTCTATTAAACGTTGAATTGCTACAAAATTTTCAGCTTCTGTCATTAATTCAAGACCAACAGCTGTTTGACGTTTCCATTTTGTTCTAAATTATAATATTAATGATTGTATGAAGGTAAAATAAAACAAAACAGGTTGAAATTCTGTATATTAGAATAGAAAAGTAAATACGGCGGGACTCTAATTTATGAACGAGCCAATCAGAGGCGTTTTAGAGATTTCAAGGTTACGGCGCCAACTTCAGTGCTTAATGCTAATGTACGATCGGTTCACAAGGAATTTTGTACAAAACATGGTAATTGAGCGACTATAACAAATAAAACGGCGGAACTATAATTTGTTAACGAATCAATCAGGTATAAGATGTCAGTTCGTGATGAAAACCGCATACATAATCGCTAACTACAGAAAATTATGACAATTATTGCGAACTGGATAATAAAAGCACCGCTAACACTGGTTGCAGCCAGGTACTACAATATATACGGATATTTGGAGAGCATACCGACTTCTACATAGGCTTGGTTATGTGCATCATGTCGTTATCCACAAGTAGCATTTGATGCACTCATCAACCGGTGTGCACATAAAAAATATTGAAGCTATATGGTCGAGGCTGAAAGAGTTTTTGAGACTCTATCATGACTCCAGAGGCCGATTATTCTGTAGGCGTATGGATGATTTTCTTTGCTGCATGCTTTACGGTTTTACAACTTCGGAACGTCTTTCTTACCATGACAAGTTTTGGAACCACGTATAAGGAGTGTATCCACTTTATTTCCTTGGTTTTGTATAATATATTTTTACTCCACACTGACTGTTTGCTGATCGGTTAATATTTCTCAAGGTCGCTTAATATTCGTTCAAAGGTCGTCCATAAATTAGTCTCGCCGTAAATACAATTTGAATATGGCCAACTTCAAGTCAAGAACATTTATGTTACTGATGTTGTGATTTGACTTGTTGTTTATAATTAAGATAAAGATTTGTTTTTATTGAAAATAAACCTTCATTGTAATATATAAATGACATAATCAATGAAATTGTGACATCTCTAGAAAATGTAGTCTGAGAAACATTTAATACTACATCAATGAATGTGCCTAACCTTCCCTATCCTTTTAAATACCACCTTCTATGAATGCCATGGAATATTATTTGAATAGACTGACTCTATGGATTCAGAATATGCTTATAATGCCTTTTTTCTACTTCAGTCATTTCATCTATTACAATAGGACTTCCCTGACAGTGGCTGTATACACGTGGCCATGTGAGAGCATTTTTTGAGAGAAAAAACATACTTCCCACTCTCAGCTGTATCAGGGCATTTGAGGGTTCCTTATGAGTTATAATCAATACGCCGATATCGAACGTAAAACTACCGCAAGAATGTATTACATGTATATTCATAATTAACAGATAGAGACCCCTACCTTCCATAGTATACACATACGAATAGATGCGATCACCCCAGGCCAAGAATGATTGTATACCAAACGTAGTGCAATAGCTCTATATAAAATTTCTAACCTATGTTATCAAGTCCCAGAGTGAACATCGACTATAAGATACAGGTAAATCCAGCCGTCGATTCCCAACTAGGACGAAACACGCGTCCTGAATTCCATTACTAGCCATTATACATATTAGATTACAATCTATTTTTTCAGTCTGCTAAGCTTGAAGATGCAAAGATTTATAAATAGCTGTCTGCGCAAGATACTCAACCTCGATTGGCCGAATACCATCCGCAACAGCATTCTGTGAGGGAGAACAAACCAGCTTCCAGCTGAAGAGGAAATTAGGAAAAGACGATGGAAATGGATAGGACATACAATACGCAAATCATCAAACTGCATCACGAGGCAAGCCATAACTTGGAGTCCTGAAGGGAAGCGGAAAAGAGGGGGGGTCATAGAACACATTACGTCAGGAAATAGAAGCAGATATGAAAAGGATGAATAACAACTGGAAAGAGCTTGAAAGGATTGCTAAGGACAGGGATGGATGGAGAGTACTGGTGGGAGGTCTATTCTCCTCCATGAGGGATAACAGGCGTAAGTAAGTGATGTGAAGGGAGAAACAAGAAGTCTTGACAAACTACGGAAGCTATTTTTGGGGACGTTATTTTATTTAATTCAAAGCTTGTAAAACAGTAACATTTACTTTTGTCTCTAGTCTATTCTACAGATCATAAGCTTTCGTTTGATGTAGGATTCACTGCCATAGTCCTTTTGTTCCAAAGCTATTGTAATGTAAATATAATAATTTGTACTCTATTTTCTGCTCTAATTCCTAGCTTCGGACATAATTGTATTTTCCTAATTATTTTACGTTGTGGATGGGTTAGTCATCTATTTGTTCATGTATCTTTTACACTAATCTTAAATCGGGAACCAGATCGGAATAGGAAATTAATCGAGTAGTGTTCCAGTTGACTTGTCTTCTCTCACTCACCAATCAGGTGACAGAATAGTTTTCGTCTCTGTTATCCACTTAGAACTCACTCATACTAGCCTCAAAGTTAAGCCGGTCAGTCTATCGCGTCAAGATCGACATCTAGATTAGACACAGTATCCTCGGCACAAAAGTGGATAGACAGATCAAAGACGTAACAGTAAGTAGGTAAGCTTGTGCTTCACTATCTGGCGAATTATTCAGTATCGCTTGAAGACACATTTTCCTTGACAGTAACTATAGAAACAGGCTCAAAACTGAAACTTATTGTTTAAAAGATGCTAACTAGTTTTATAAATTCACAATTTACACAACTGTGAATATTCTTTTCCGAATCTTTAATGGTTCATGAATTACTAGTATAGGGGTTGTGGAGATTATTAAGTTTTTGATGGAGATCATGGACCGATTGATCTTAGACCATCGCAATTGAAAACCTGGAAGCACTGGACGTCCGTTTCGTTCTATTGTGGGACTCCTCAGCAGTGCGCATCCACGATCCCGCTCGCGGGATTCGAACCCAGGGCTTTCAGTCTCGCGCGCGAACGCTTAACCAACTGGACCACTGACCCGGCATCCAATGGTGATAGTTTCTAACATCAAGCAATCCACGAAATTGAGAGACCAACTTCCGTTGTACTGAGGTAGATACCTGTCTCTACCCGACAAGGATTAGCTCCACTGGTCACCGCTGAGGAGTCCCACAATAGGACGAAACGGCCGTCCAGTGCTTCCAGGTTTTCAATTGTGATGGTCTAACATCAATCGGTTTATGATCTCAATCAAAAAAGATTCATGAATTATTTACTTTACTTCTAGATTTATGATCATATGAACTTGTTCATAAAGGGAAAAACTATAAATAATAATAGTAATATTAGTAGTAACAATAGTATTAATAGTAACAATAGTATAATGTTTATCAACAGTTGTCCACGCAAAATACTTCGGATACGTTGGCCGGACACTATTAGCAACATCCTACTGTGGGAGAGAACAAATCAAACTCCGATGGAGCAGAAAATTAGGAAGAAGTACTGGAAGTGGACAGGACACACATTGAGGAAACCACCCAACTGCGCCCTCACATGAAATCCTCAAGGTTAAAGGAAAAGAGGAAGACCAAAGAACACATTACACCGAGAAATGGAGATAGACATGAGTAAAATGAACAAGAATTGGATGGAACTAGAAAAGAAGGCTCAGAACAGAGTGTGTTGGAGAATGCTGGTCGATGGCCTATGCTCCCATTAGGAGTAACAGGTGTAGGTAAGTAATAGTGATAATAATAGTATTAATAGCAAAAGTAATATTACAAATCATATTGGCAATAATAATGGTTATAATAATGACAACAGTAATAATATTGGTGATGATAATAGTAATAATGATATAGTAATAATAATACTAATAGTAATGATCCCAGTAACAATAACAGTAATATTAGTATTAATAATAGTACTGATAGTAATAGTAATATTGGTAATATTATTAGTAATATTAATAGTAATAACAATAATACTAATAATGGTAGTGGTAATAATGGTAACAATAACAGTAGTAATGATAACAGTAATAATAATGGTGACACAGTTGGGTGATTTCCTCAATGTGTGTCCTATCCACTTCCAGCGCTTCTTCCTAATTTCTTCCTCCGCTGGGATCTGGTTTGTTGTTTTCCACAGTTGGTTGTTGCTAATAGTGTCCGGCCAACGGATCTGAAGTATTTTGCGTAGACAATTGTTAATAAACACCTGTATTTTCTGGATGATGGCTTTTGTAGTTCTCCAGGTTTCTGCCCCATACAGTAGAACTGTCTTGACATTTGTATTGAAAATCCTGACCTTGGTGTTGGTTGACAGTTGCTTTGAGTTCTAGATGTTCCTCAGTTGTAAATATGCTGCTCTTGCTTTGCCGATTCGCGCCTTCACATCTGCATCAGATCCACCCTGTTCATCAATGATGCTGCCCAAATACATAAAGGTTTTTACATCTTCCAAATCTTCTCCGTCAATTGTGATTGGATTGGTGCATTCTGTGTTGTATCGGAGAATCCTGCTTTTCCCTTTGTGTATATTGAGACCTATTGCTGCTGAGGCTGCTGCCACACAGTTCGTCTTCTCCTGCATCTGTTGTTGCGTTTGGGATAGAAGGGCCAGATCGTCTGCGAAGTCTAGATCATCCAACTGCATCTTAGATGTCCATTGTATCCCGCGCCTCCCTTCAGACGTTTACGTCTTCATGATCCAGTCGATCACCAGGAGAAAGAGAAAGGGTGAGAGTAAGCAACCTTGCCTAACACCGGTCTTCACTTTGAACGACTTTGTCAACTGTCCTCCATGCACAATTTTGCAGTGTAATCCATCATATGAGTTCTGTATGATATTGACTATCTTCTGAGGCACGCCGAGCAATAATAATAGTAATAGTAATATTAGTAATAATAATAATAATAACAATCCTATGTATTTACCTTCTATTCTGATACCATGTTTTAACTTGTCTATCTGATAAACTTAATTTACTTGCTAATTCCATTCGATCTTGTACAGCTAAATATTTTTGACGATCAAAACTTTGTTCTAATTCAGTTAATTGATAATCTGTAAATGCAGTTCTTGCTTTTCTTGATTTTTTCATTAATTTTTTATTAATATTATCATGATAAAATAAAATTTCATGATCATTCGTTTTATTAAATTTTGTTGTCAATACTGATGACGATGCTGATGATGATGACGATGTCGATGATGATGATGTCGATGATGATGTCGATGATGTTGTTAAATACATTGAATTGGAATGATTAGCCTTTTCATTTTCATTATTCAATAGATCTTATATGAATAAAAGAAAAGAAAAAAGAAAGAATTTCATGAGCCATCATGGAAAACTTCGACGTATTGGACGGCCGTTTCGTCCTAGTGTGGGACTCCTCGGCAGTGCGATTCAATGAGCCCACCTCATGAGATTCGAACCCAGGACCCTCCAAAGATTAATACCATTGGATGCTAGCTTAGTGATCTAACTTCAACTAGTCCGCGAAGTTGTATCACCGTTCACCATTGTATTCAATGAGTTACTCTCTTATAATAGACCTGGTTGAACTCCACTGGTCACAGCTTCTCATTAGAACTCTAGGAAATACCTCTTGAAGCCTGTCACTAGTGAGCATATGTTGATTAGTATCAGAAGAGATTTTGTGGATATAATAGTAATTTTAATAGTTGAGATCATGAGTCGATTGAAGCTAGACCATTATGGTAAACGTGGAAACACTAGATGGCTGTTTCAACCTAGTACGAAACTCCTCAGCAGTGCACATTCACGATCCCGCCCCCCGCGAGATTCAAACTCAGGACCTAGCGATCTCGCTTACGAACGCTTAACTTTTAGATCACTGATCTGGTATGTTTAACTTCAACCAAACCACGAAGACGTATTTATTAAAGTGTCAAATAAGATTTTCCAATGTGTTACATGACTTATTAAGTTGAAATTTATAGGTGAAAAAAATGAAATATGAAATTCATAAAAAATACCAAGTTAATTTAGAATTTAGTTGACTAAATTGAAATTGTGTTCAGAGTTTATTTTATGAAGTTTCAAAACAGACTAAGTAGTTTGTTATACTACCTAGAGTGACTTACTTACTTAATCATGCATGTTATCGTTCGTGGAGGAGAATAGACTGCCCATTAGCCCTCTTCATTGAACTCTATAGCTCTTCTAAGATTATTGCCGGTTCACGGTCCGGGTAAAGGATAAAGGTTGGCAATAAGGTCAGCAACCCAATCCCGTGGATAATAAACTTGCTAAAAATACACTAAGGTGACTTTCTAGATTAAAATGTTAATTTTAAATGATATTTTTATATTCGGATTTGTTTCCCTTGTACTATTCAAGCTTGTGTTAATTTTTAACAGAGACAATGGTGGTTAGCAGTGGAATTCAGGATGCACGTTTTATCCTATTTTGAATTCGCCCACTGAACGTACCTCCTTATAATGCCTGTGACTAAAGACAGTATCGACGCAATCCGTACAGGATCAACATATGCCTATAAGAAACTGATCAATTGCAGTTCTAAACATCAATGGGAAGATTCAAACAACCAATAAAAAAAAGAATCGTGTTAATTTTGTTTCGGTTATTGATTTACAAAATATCAGGAATCCAGATCATGAACCGATCAATGTTAGGCTATCATTGAAAACCTAGAAGCATTGAACAACCGTGGTCAGTGGTTTAACATCGATCGGTTCATGATCACAATTAAAAACTCAACAATCACCACAACCCTATGCGGTTAGTATTGATTATTCTAGGAATACTTTAAGATAGTGAAATACTTCAACTAACCAATAAACATTAATTAAAGTTTAACTTAAAGACTAATTACTTTGATGATTAACAATTACATTAACTATTTACCACTATAATGTAAGGCAATCGATAATGTTGATCATCATCCAATGTACATCCATTACATTGAAGTTTTTCAATAGTTCACACTGAATATCCATCTTCATCTATCATGTTTATGTATCATGTATGGTATGAATAATTAATAACGGTTTAAGAAGGATTTGAATTTTATGATTTCTTTGAATATTTTAATAAATATTTGTTTAACAGAATAGAGATTTGTGGAGATTGCAGTATTTCCAAAGTTTATTTCATGAGCCTATCTAAGCTAAACCATCATGGGAAAACTGGAAGCATTGGACAGCAGTTTCGTCATAGTATAACACACCTCAATAGTGCACATTCACAATCCCACACATCGGACTAGAATTCAGGATCTTCGATCCTACCAGTGAACAATTTACACTGAGCCGTCATTCACCAGTGTTCATGTATAACTTCAATCGATCCATGATCCTGTGCAACATTTCATCCATTGGGTGAGGTGGATAACTGACTCCTACTCCACACGGATTGGACTCCATTGGTTACACCTTCTCACTAGAACTGTAGGAAATCCATCTAGTGAGTACGTGATGATTATCATCAGAATGGGGATTTATGGAGATTGTAGTATTTTAAAGGTTCAATTCACTAGTCACATTTTCAATATTGGTCTACCTCAGATTAACTCGTGAATCGAATTGAAGTTTATTTCATTTCCATCATTTGGTAATGTTACCTTATATTAGAATAAAGCAAACAGAATTTCAGTTAAACTATCCCAATGATTGAAATTCAAAAGAAAAAGAACAACATGTCAACCATATTACACACCATAAGTGTCTATTTATTACCTGATAGATTAAGAATAACGTTAAAATTAATCTCTTCAATTGACAGATAATTCCCATTTAAACATTAATAACACGAAATTCAACGAAGGGATCTTTTTTCAACCAATTTATTATCAAGCTGTACAATCGTATGTATATGAAAATGGTGATCCAGACCACTTCATAGATAAGAATATGACAAGGAGTAGTTGTAACAAGGAATCTAGTTGTTCCGTTCCAAAGAAAAACCTTTATATAAGTTTATAATTTAAAGCTGACGGGACATCTGATGTAATCAAAAATTCGTTTAACGATAGGGAATAATAGAACATTTATTGCAGCAAAACTGTGAAAAACGTTCACCAGTAGGAACTTGTTTTCTGTATCTATAACAGATTAGCTTCGCCGTTTGATCGTCTAGCAGTTCACCTGCTCTTGTAGAGCCAGATACATTGGCCGTAGCCAGCGCTCACTTTCAGCTTAGATACGGGAAAGTATCTCAGTGTGGTTCTAAGAGGAAAGCAGTTAGGTATTCCATACTTGAATATCGTATTACTTAATCTAGTATTATAATCTTTCTATTATATCATCTTGGTTATTTCTTGTTCACATTTCCTCACGGAACTAGTACTTTAACAGTTGATTAAGAGCTTGGCGCGAGACTGGTAGGTCCAGGGTTCGAATCTCGCGGGGTGTGGGATCGTGGATGCGCACTGTTGAGGAGTCCCATTCTACGACGAAACGGCCGTCCAATGCTCACAGGTTTTCCATGGTGGTCTAGCTTCAAATTCGTTGGTAAAGAGATCCCTTGGCTGAACTTCGTGTTTTTTAATGTTTCAATTCAATTTCATTGAACAAACTGTTGTATGGTTAAATCAAATCAATTTCCCTATAAGTTATAAAGTATTTCAAATGTGAATAGTTCCATTGCTATGATCAAATCATCAGTTGTTGTTCTTTTTTTCTTTCACTCTCATTTTAAAACAGTTTGTTAAATTTTAATACATTATCATTATGTATATTAAATTAAGTCACTATTCAATAATTCACACTAGATTATTCTGGCTTCCTCACTGTACTGTACACACACACACACACATACACACATAAGCTGGAATACAACGACAACAACAACAACAATCATAAAGTATACAAATACTACCTACATGGAGAGTCATCATCAATTCATGAATAATTAAAGTAACACAGAGTTAACAAAACACTAACAATCGACATTCTAACAACAACGACAACAAGAGAAGAAAAACAACAACAACAACAACACAGAGACAATGAAATAGTTTGACATGTGAGATGGGATGGGGAAATCTACAGCATTCTACCTACCAATTGTAATGGAATGTTCTTTTATTTAATACAAACAAACAAACAATGATAAGTAAGATTTATCTATTTTGTTATTCATCAGTAGTATAAATGAAAGTATTGAGAAAACATTAATTATTGAATTGATTGAAAAACCAATTTTAAAGAATCTATCACATGTTATGAATATTTATCTAAGTGATTAAATTCTAAAATGGTTTATGCATTATTTCATTAGGATTTAACCCCTGCTTCTGAGAATGTGTCGTAACAAGGTCCTGGGTTCGAATCCCTTGTGTGAGATCGTGAGTGCGTACTGCTGAAGAGTCCCATACCAGGACGAAACGTCTGTTCAATGCTTCTAAGTTTTCACTGGTGATTCCAGATTAATCGATTCATGATCTTAATCAAAAGTTTAACGATCTCTACAACCCCATACTGATAAAATATAGATTCATGTCATTGAATGGAGAAATGATCAGCTCTGACATATATGACACTTTAGATATTAACATTGTTGTCATGACTTAATATTTCAAACTCTTTGTTTATTGAATTCTGTTGAAAACAGATGAACTATGGAAGAAACTCTTTTTCGAAAGTTAGTTATTGTAAACAGTAAACAAAGGGTATGTAGACGTTTACAAGTGAAATTAATTTTCTAAATACCTTAAGAAAATTTGACATTTTCTATATTGTATTTCTCTAGCTGTTATCAACAGTTCAAGAATGGACTGGATAAGTTTACTAGTTGAAATCATGAGTCATTTGAAGCTAGACCACCATGGAAAACCTGGAAGCACTGGACGACCGTTTCGTCCTAGTATGGGACTCCTCAGCAGTGCGCACCCACGATCCCGCACCCCCCGAGATTCGAACCCAGGACCTATCAGTCTCGCGTCAGGCGCTTAACCAACAAAGACCACGGAGTCGGCATCCAACACTGTTAATGTATAACTTCAACCAGCCCATGAAGGTGCGCCACCGTACACCATTGTCTTCAGTCAGTTGATATGTCAACAGACCTGGTTGAACTCCACTGGTAACAACTCACTAGAACTCCAGGAGTGTCTTCTGAAGTCAGTCACTAGTGAGCAGGTGATTATTATTTTCAGAATGTGTTTTGTGGAGATTTTTAGAAATTTCACTGGTTAGACATGCAAATGGTTTACCGACCATTTGTTACAAAGAATATACAGTTGGTTTTTTAATAAGTGAGCGTACTCTAAATATCGATTGATAATAGTTCATGTTGATGTACACTTCTGAGGAATCCCATACTAGGATGAAATGGCCATTCAGTGCTTCCAAGTTTTCAATGGTGATCTAACTCATGAATTCAACTATTAAATAGTTTATTTGTATAATAATGTTACGCTTATTTAAAAGTCAAATGTGAGATTTTAATTAGACTAATATGCTCTTATGACGTGTGGATAATTTAGGCTTATCTCTCTAATCACCATGATAACAAATCAAAATAGGTATAACCCATTATTCCATTGTCCTATACACACACTGTTCAGTAACTTATTGCTGAGAAGTTGGTTGGAAATTAAGCGACAACTGATATTAGTATGTGGTGCAATAACCATACTCTATTACAAGAAAATAGAAGTCACTAGACTTTGTTCATGTAAATCAGCAAATATCAGATTTCAATAGTTGAGATCATGAATCAATTGAAGCTAGACCACGATGGAAAACTTGGAAGCATTGAACGGTCGTTTCGTCCCATTGTGGGACTCCTCGACAGTGCGTATCCACCCAACCCAGGACTTATCAATCTCGTGAGCGAGCGCCCGACCTCTAGACCAGTGAGACAGTATATAACAGTGTTAATGTTTAACTTCAACCAATCCACGAAATTGCACCACCGTCCACCATTGTTTTCAGTGAGTTATTATTTTACAACAGACCAGGTTGAACTCCAGTAGGCATAGTTTCTCCCTAGAACTCCAGGAAATACCTCTTGAAACCTGTCACTAGTGAGCATATGTTGATTAATACCGAAAGGGGCTAATCATAAAATTTATGAAGATCAATCCAGCTTCAGTATCTCATCAAAATAAAATGATTCTGAAATTATCAACAAGATCTAATATTCTATATGTATATCCTCTTGTAATCCCTATTATGTATAATTGCCTGACAATTTGTTTTGAGTGAATGGTATACAACTGAAGTGCTCTTTATCTCTTAACAACTGTGGAAAATATCTGTTATGACATAATAGATATTGATGTTTTACCTGACATCTAATAAAGTGTCATTTTTGGGTATGTTCAGAAGATAATAATGGATCACCTAATGGAAATGTTCTCGAAAACAAAACCAACCATCAAAAACTTGGATAATATGGATTGTTAATTAACTTTTGTTTTAAGAAAGAATCTCCTTGCATTAAACTAGATAGTTACTTCATGTTGACTGAATAGTGAAAATATCGATCAGAATTAACCTTACCGCCGGAGACGGATATCCGTGGGATAAGGCGAGGTGTGCATTTTTAGAGTCGACCTTTTCTAACCCCACCCCTCCTTGTGGGAAGGCGGTATCGCTGCCATGCTGGTTGTCTGAAGGAAACACCTTGCTGCTGTCACAGCTCTGTACAGTCAGCAGTACGACTTCGCCTTCGGACCTCGGGTTTGTTGCTTACCGCTCTTCAACCGACCTTTCTGACGTGGTAGGACCTTGAGGAACAGTTGTTCCAGTCAGTATAGCTCGGTTGCTTCATCACGATAGGCAAGCCCGACCACCACGTCAAGGTAGCAACAACGGTCGGGGTTTTTAAGTCATATAGGCAAAAGAAGAATCAGTTTTCTCAAGATTTGATTGAGTGTCAACTATTTAGAAATTTAGTTCTAGGACTTTCATCAATTGCCTTCAACCACCATCAAATTGATAAAATCTTACAAATCAAACTAAATCAGGGTTTAAGTATTTTCATCATCAGTTCGAAATGTTTACTTGTCTCAAATTTCAAACAGACAACTCTAAGAACTTTGGAACAGACTTCACGATAGTCCAATTCATTACAATCTCAGGATACTGGATGATTCCTTTCACTTTTGCAGTATTTTCACAAAGCAATCATCCTTTCAAGTCCTAAATTATCAAAGATAAGTTTAATTCAATATAAAATGTCTCATTGGTTAGATAATATTCTGAAACCAATTATCGGATAAATCAATTATCATTGTGAAAGATGTATAATTATAACTTTTATTTAAGCTCAGCAACTAAGTTGTGTAACAAACTTATCAAGTGGTAACAAGAGTCAACATAGAAATTCATCTCACCTGATATGTTCATACGTAATCTCAAGGAAAAAGAATACATAGTACTTCATTAGGGATGTCCATGATATCGTTATTATTTGTTACGAAAATAGGATGGTGGATGCACATTGCAGGGGAGTCCAGTACAAGAATGAAATGGCCGTTCAATGCTTTCAGGCTTTCGATGGTGGTCTAGCTTAGATTGACTCGTGAATTGAACCTTGAAATTGCTACAATCTTCATAAATCCACATTCTGATAATAATAATAATCATGTACTCACTAGTGATTAGCTTCGAGAAAGGTTTCCTACAGTTCTAGTGAGAAGGTGTAACCAATGGAGTTCAATCCGTGTCGAGTAGGAGTCAGTTATCCACCTCACTCAATGGATGAAATGTTGAACAGGATCATGGATCGATTGAAGTTATACATGAACACTGTTGAATGACGGCTCAGTGTAAAGTGTTCACTGGTAGGATCGAAGATCCTGAATTCTAGTCCGATGTGTGGAATTGTGAATGTGCACTATTGAGGTGTGTTATATTATGACGAAACTGCTGCCCAGTTTTCCCATGGTGATCTCGATTAGATCGGCTCGTGAATTGAAATGGTAAAAATGTTGCTTGTTTTTCAAATACTATCAGCTGGATGATGTTGTAGTGTCAGTCATTATTTTAAGCCTATAATATATCCTTATTCTAGTTTATGGACAAACCATTTTATTCATTCTACTTGAGTCATATGTGTTGACCTTGTCAATTATTCGCTTATCAGTCTTGACTGTTTTTATATGAGCGTATATGTGTGTACATTTCATATGCCATGACTTATTACATGTCCGTAGTTTATTTTTGTCTGCCTATAAATATTGCATAACGCCTGGCTAGAAATGGAGATGGCTTACCAGCCATCTCCACTGTGCGTTGTTTTGCTTTGCTCTATTTCATTCGCTTCATATATAAGATATATGTATTCACAAGTCCATTCTCGTTATTCGACTTATGTAATTCCATTGTTGACTAACGCGATTAAAGTCGATGATTATATACGAGGATAGGTGACATATATATTTCAACAATAATCATCATTACAATCTAAATGGAGTCAGATCCACGGGCCACTATAAGTGGAGAGCCCTTTGAATAACATCGTTCAATCTAAGCAACAACAAAACTACGGGCCTTCACTAAAATGTTCATTCAAACATCGTAATTAAAATTTAGTATCAAAAATGAAATCCAATTCAGTTACATACATTTTAACATAAGAACAAACAATGACAGAAGTGGTTGAAGGTATGATATTCTCAAAATATGATGATCAATTGCAAAAGTTCTTTATTGAAATATGTTCTAATTACATTATGACTACTATATGTATCACGGAACTCAAAACAACTGTCAACCAACACCGAACTCAGAATTTTCAATACAAATATCAACACAGTTATACTGTATGGGATGGAAATTTGGAGAACTACGAAAGTCATCATCCAAAAGATACAACTGTTTATTAACAGTTATCTCCACAAAATACTTCCGATCCGTTGACAAGACACTATTAGCAACAACCTACTGAGGGAGAGAACAAACCAAATTCCAGTGGAGGAAGAAATGAGGAAGAAGTGCTGGAAGTGGATAGGACACACATTTAGGAAAGCACCTAACTGTGTTATAAGGCAAGCCCTCACATGGAATCCACAAGCCAAAGGGGGAGAGAGAAACCAAGGAAAACATTACGCCGGGAAATGGAGATAGTCATGAGGAGAATGAACATCAACTGGATAGAATTAGAAAGAAAGGTCAAGGACAGAGTGTGTTGGAGAATGATGGTGGGCGGCTTATGCCCCATTGAGAGTAACATGCGTAAGTAAATGAGTAACTAAATGCATCCAATAGTTTTAAAAACACAATCAATAATTTTTAGAAGTGGTGAAAAGTATTCCAAAAATGGGAAAAAATAGTTGATTTATTAAGAATACACCTAGATTCTGTTCATAGGATAGATGTCATGAAGAATTACCAGTAGAGTCAAGATGTTAGTTAAACGAGTTTCAACTTATATCAAGAAATCCTCATCAAATTAGTCAAATGAGGTCTGATATTATTAGGTTTTTCATTGAGATCATGAACTGATTGATGTTAGACCACTATTGAAAACCTGGAAGCACTGGACGGCCGTCTCATCCTATTATGAGACCCCTCGGAAGTACGCATCCACGATCCGGCCCGCAGGATTCAAACCCAGGACCTGTCAGTCTCGCGCGCGAATGCGTAACTTCTAGACCACCGAGCCAGCTGGCATCCAATAATATTAATGTCTAACTTCAACCGATCCGCGAAATTGTGCGATCATCTTCCATTGTACAGAGGTAGATACCTGTTCGAATCACGCATATGGGATTGTGGATGCACAATTCTGAGGAGTCCCACAATACGAAGAAACGGCTGTCTAGTGCTTCCAGGTTTTCAATAGTGGTCCAATATCAATCAGTTCATGATCTTAATCAAAAACTTAATAATCTCCACAACTCTATGCTGAAAAGTGTATATCATCTTATAATTATTAAATACGATTTTCATACTCTTTTAATAATTTCATAAAATAAGATCACTTTTAAATATCATTGAACTAACCTTCTTTATCCAATGGTATTGTATGTTTTACACTAAACAAACAATTATCCCAATTACTTGTGTATACATTAAATAAACTGGAATGATGAGATTTATACTGTTGACTAATAAAATTTATCTTATTACTATACAATTTAGAGAAGTTGTCAATCTCTTCCATATTATGACTGATATCATCATCATCATCATCGTCATCATCATCATCATCCCCATCAACATTATCATCACCATCATCATTGTTATCATCTAATAAAACCTGTTTTTTAGTTGGAAAATTGAAAATCTCTTCATGTTGCCAATGTTTCAATGTGACTTCAGTTTCTTTTAATAAATCATGTACCATAAATGATGGTCGTTTACGTGACATTCAATTAGTTTAATGGATTGTTTTATATTAAATAACAATGAAGATCATTCAATGAAGATGTTTTATTATAAAAATTATTTCATATATTTGAATAAATATTTTTTTTTTAGACAAAAAATAAATTCCCACTTTTTCCTCTCTCTCTCTCTCGCTTTCCCAATCTCTCTCTCTCTCTTTGGCTTCATCTTAATTCTGATTGGTTAATTTAATAAATTACCAATTTACAAATTCATCATTTTAATTGGTTGATTTTAAATGTTGCGCAAAAATGGCTTCGTTAATTGGAGAAAGGGGTGACAAGATACCTTCCTTTTTTTTTCTGGTATGGTTAACGACATGATTCTTGCGTATTTTCCAACAATCAACCAATCAACCAACTAAAAAAACAAAAAAAAAACAAAAAAACTATTACCCTGGAGAATAGTTCATAAATCAAAATGTCCCTAAATGTCGCACCCAAGTTGAAATCGTTGGTGATTGATCAATTATTCATTAACCGATTGTGAATTACAAAATATAAATATATGTATATATATAACAAAATATTATTTTATTTAATGATTATAAAATACAAACTTAAGTAACCTTAGTAACCACTATCCATCTACTTCTTTGTATTTATTTAGACTGATTCATCTTTGCATTTAAAATCTACCAAAGACAAATTATGGTAATAGCCACAAATTAAGTAGTTTTATATATTCTATGATTATTTGTATTTTATCATAACTCAATTAGCACAATTTGTGGTAGGTAAAACTAGGAAAAGAAATTGTTTGGCTCCATTGATTAAGTACAATTTAATTGACATGTACTAATAGTAATAAGATAAATAGTATAGACGAAGTTCTCGTTGTTAAGTTTTTATTTACAGTCTTTAAATAACTTGGGGTTTAAACAAAGATTGATGGCGGTTAACAGTGGAAACTACGACGTGTGTTTCATCCTATTTGGAACTCGTCAGCTGAATGTACTTGGATCCCAGAATTGATGTTTGCTCTGGAACTTGAACTCAGTAGAACGAAACGCGCCTCCTGGAACCCACTGTCAGCCACTATCCATATTTGCGTATAATTCAATATCTATGCAATACGCACAGAATGTACATATATCAATAAGAGACTGATCAAGTGCAATGCTGAACATTAATGGGAAGATTCAAACAAACATATACCAAGTGAATATAATTTGAGATTTATTATCAAATCGGAATTAAGTGTTTACATTTCATTGTATTATCAGTTTAGTCTACAATAAAGACTATCGGCAAATTATAGTTTTGATTACGTAACTTCTATTTCTTAAAATGGCGATATATTCAAATTGACTCAGAATTAATCCACATTTCAATAAAACGAATGATTCTCTACATAGTTTAACAAGAAATTTATGCTGATAAATTTATACTAGGACGTAACGGCCGTCCAGTGCTTTCAGGTTTTCCATGGTGATCTGACTTCAATTGACTCGTGAATTCAACTATTACATTGAAATATATTTATTCAACAATCATAGTCAGCCAATCAGAAGATTAATTCTGAACTTATTTCCTTACTATCTACATTATTAAATAAATGACACCGTTAGTTCAGTGCCGGGAATCGGAAGCAGACATCAAAAAGATAAATAACAAACTGAAGATAACTGCAAAGGATTGTCCAGGGTAGAGTTGGATGGATAATGTTGATGGCCATCCAATGTTCCTCTTCGAGTGGTAACAGAAATATGTAAGCAAAATAACCATCTAGTTCACAGAATTTATTGTTATGGTTCATATGAGTAAAAATACTATATCCTTATTAATTCTAATTAATATATACACTGGTTTTTTGGATTTTGCCATTGGTGTTTACGACTACAATTGATAGGGTACTTCACAATCAATTCAGGAAGAGATGATAGTGGCTAGCAGTGAAATCCAAAATGTGTGAAGTGGATAACCTGATGACACTTGAAGCAAACGGTACTGGATTCAAGTCCCGGAGTGAACATCAACTCTAAAATACAGGTACATCCAATAGGACGAACGTGTGTCCTGCATTTCATCTCTACTTAAAAAACCTATATCTTATGACTTTTAACAGTATCAAGAAATGTTTATCCTAATAATGTTAATATTAACATGTTCTTTGCATTTAACCCATCACCCTAAAATATCTGATAATCAATACAAGAGAACAAGTGTTAGGGATATAAATTGTTGAGTTCATTTCTCTTTTTATTACATAACTTACTTTCTACTTAACATGATCGAAAGTTTCAAACTGACTATCTATGTACTGATACAATTCTTCAATAGATAACCGTCTGTACTATAATCTAACTAACTAACTAACTAACTAACTAAATAACTAACTAACTAACTAACTAACTAACTAACTAACTAACTAACTAACTAACTAACTAACTAACTAACTAACTAACTAACTAACTAACTAACTAACTAACTAACTAACTAACTAACTAACTAACTAACTAACTAACTAACTAACTAACTAACTAACTAACTAACTAACTAACTAACTAACTAACTAACTAACTAACTAACTAACTAACTAACTAACTAACTAACTAACTAACTAACTAACTAACTAACTAACTAACTAACTAACTAACTAACTAACTAACTAACTAACTAACTAACTAACTAACTAACTAACTAACTAACTAACTAACTAACTAACTAACTAACTAACTAACTAACTAACTAACTAACTAACTAACTAACTAACTAACTAACTAACTAACTAACTAACTAACTAACTAACTAACTAACTAACTAACTAACTAACTAACTAACTAACTAACTAACTAACTAACTAACTAACACAATCAAAATGATTACGAATTAGTGATTAGTTTTATTTAAACTAATTAATTCTATTCAATAGAAGTCCATTAGAGCCTTAAAAATAAAATAAAATAACTAGTTACCTTATTGTAACTCTACATTTGAAGAGTAAAAGAAGAAATACCAATGGAACTAATCGATAATTGTCTTCCTTTAAAGGACAGATTATTATTATTATATGATGATGATGATGACTATTGTGAATACTTCTTTCATTGAATATTAATAAATTAATTTAAGGCGCCAAATAATTGTATATTTGATTAGTTATAAGTTTAAACAAACCGTTATATGATTAATAATTTTTTGACGACTAAACTTAACCAATTTGGCTTTCCTTTTTTTTTCTTCTTTTTTTCTAAGAAAAAAGATACACAATCTTGTCAGTATTCTATTTTTCTTCTTCTTTTTTCCCCTTCTTCTTCTTCTTCTATGATAGAAGTTTTATTGCCGTATTATTACAAGATAAAATATTTAATTTTTGTGTCAAAAACTGATTGTATTAACGTAAGTATAAAAATATTAGATTGTATTTACAAAGAATAACTAGAATAACTGGAAGCATTAGATGACTGTTCTGTCCTAGTATGGAACTCTTTGTTGGTGAGCATCCACAATCTTGTACGTGGGAGTCGAACTTAGGACTTTCGATGACACTCGCGAATGCTTAACCTCTAGAGCACTGAGTCGGCATCTATGGATATGAATGCCGCATACTATATATATATATACATAAAATTCAAATCACGTCTTTGTACGCCTCAATAGGTCTGGTTTAAGTGCTTGTCAATCATATATATTCATAAACAACTCCATGAGTCGTTTTAACGTCAAAGCTAATTCAACACTACAAAATTTTGATGAAGGCATGTTGATTGTAGAGAGGCTCGACAGGGGGGTTAGAAAATGCAAACATAATGAAATATGAGCACTAATGGTTTAATTCGCTTATTGCGGTTAGCTGTTTTTGAACAGGATTGTTTTACACGGGATGAGTTTACACACCCTATGCCCAAACCTTCTGTTTTACCCTGGCTTGGGACAATCAGTAACTCTAGAAGAGCTACAGACAGCAGCCTCTACAGTAGTAAGCCTCGACATGCGTAACGGGAGAACCAAGATTCTCAAATAGAACACGGTGAACACCAACGCAATTGCATTTGATGGGGAAGCTTTAGAAGAGGTGGAAATATTCACATACCTGGTCAAAATGATCGATGAAGAGGGAAGATCTGATTCAGACGTAAATAAAAGGATTGGTAAATCAAGGCCAGCATTCCTAGAACTGAAGAACATTTGGAACTCAAAACAACTGTCAACCAATATCAAAGCTAGCATCTTCAATACGGACGTCGAGACAGTCAGTTATATTGTGGAGAGATGAAACCTGTAGAACTACTGAAACCATCATCAAAATGGTATAAGTATTTATAAACAATTTTTTGCGCAAGATACTCAGTATCCGATAGTCGGATATCATCAGCAATAACCTACTATGGAAGAGAACAAATCAGCTGCTATCTTGAGAGGAAATTAGGAAAAGATTTTGGAAGTGAATAGGACATACGTTACTACCTAACATTACAATACAGACTGTATTACGAGAGAAGCACTAACTTGGAATCCTGAAGGGAAATGAAGAAGAGGAACACGAAAGAATGCACTACTCCAAGAATTGAAAGTAGACATCAAAAGGATAAACAGCAACGGGGAACAAGTGTAAAGAATTGACCAGGACAGAGTTTGATAAAGAATATTGGTAGTCGATGTATGCTTCTCCACGAGGAGAAGCAGATGTAAGTGAGTAAAATAAGTACGTAAGTAAGTAAGTAAGTAAGTAAGTAAGTAAGTAAGTAAGTAAGTAAGTAAGTAAGTAAGTAAGTAAGTAAGTAAGTAAGTAAGTAAGTAAGTAAGTAAGTAAGTAAGTAAGTAAGTAAGTAAGTAAGTAAGTAAGTAAGTAAGTAAGTAAGTAAGTAAGTAAGTAAGTAAGTAAGTAAGTAAGTAAGTAAGTAAGTAAGTAAGTAAGTAAGTAAGTAAGTAAGTAAGTAAGTAAGTAAGTAAGTAAGTAAGTAAGTAAGTAAGTAAGTAAGTAAGTAAGTAAGTAAGTAAGTAAGTAAGTAAGTAAGTAAGTAAGTAAGTAAGTAAGTAAGTAAGTAAGTAAGTAAGTAAGTAAGTAAGTAAGTAAGTAAGTAAGTAAGTAAGTAAGTAAGTAAGTAAGTAAGTAAGTAAGTAAGTAAGTAAGTAAGTAAGTAAGTAAGTAAGTAAGTAAGTAAGTAAGTAAGTAAGTAAGTAAGTAAGTAAGTAAGTAAGTAAGTAAGTAAGTAAGTAAGTAAGTAAGTAAGTAAGTAAGTAAGTAAGTAAGTAAGTAAGTAAGTAAGTAAGTAAGTAAGTAAGTAAGTAAGTAAGTAAGTAAGTAAGTAAGTAAGTAAGTAAGTAAGTAAGTAAGTAAGTAAGTAAGTAAGTAAGTAAGTAAGTAAGTAAGTAAGTAAGTAAGTAAGTAAGTAAGTAAGTAAGTAAGTAAGTAAGTAAGTAAGTAAGTAAGTAAGTAAGTAAGTAAGTAAGTAAGTAAGTAAGTAAGTAAGTAAGTAAGTAAGTAAGTAAGTAAGTAAGTAAGTAAGTAAGTAAGTAAGTAAGTAAGTAAGTAAGTAAGTAAGTAAGTAAGTAAGTAAGTAAGTAAGTAAGTGTTTATTTTAATGTTTGTTTGTTCCCGCTTTAATTTAACTTTAAATTTTAATTATTATTATTTTTTCTTGAATATTATGATTACATTTATTACATAATAAAATTTTTTTGTTTCATTCTAATTAACTTTCATTTGATTGTTTTCGTTTTTAATGTGAATTCATTTACATGTTCAATGAATGAACTAATATTAATGCATAAAATAATAATAATTTTAAAAACAATTATGATAATTAAATTGAAATTGTTTTATTATTTCAATGTTCAATGTTCAATATTCAATGTTCAATGTTCAATGGGTTTTTATCATTTATTGAGTAGGAAATAAAATGATAAGGCGGGGAGAAAGAGTTATACACATTCTTAGTATACCTATATATACATAGGTATACGGCTATAATGGGTAAAATGGGAGAAACTTCTTTAAATTTTTATAGTCTAATTAGAATTAACTTTTGTTTTACTTGACATAATAATAATAAATAAAATGAAAGAAAAGTAATTAAAAACTGAGAAAAAAAGAAAGAGAAAGAAAATAATTTCACTGATATATTTGTGATTAATTTCTTTATTTGTTATTAGTTTTAATAGATGAATTCATAAGTTAAATGAAGCTAGACCACCATAGAAAACCTGGACGCTTAACCTGTGGACCACTGATCTGGCTAGCATCCAACAGTGTTAACATCTAGCTTCAATTGATCCACCATATTGCGCTCGCGCGTGAGACTGATAGTTCCTGCGTTCGAATCTCGCGCGGTTGTGTACGCGCACTGCTTACGAGTCCCATATTAGGACGATACAACCATCTAGTACTTCCAGGTTTTCCATGGTGGTCTAGCTTCAATTGACTCATGATTTCAACTATTAAAATTATTATAATATCCACAAAACCCCCCTCTGATTACAATCATCATATCCTCACTAGTGACCGTCTCCAAGAGGTATTACCTGGAGTTCTAGTGAAAAGCTATGACCAATGGAGTTCAACCGAGTTTGTTGTGAGATAGTAACTCACTGAAAACAATGATGTGTGTGTCACTCAATTTCGTGGATTAGTTGGATTCAGACATTAACAAAGTTGGATGCCGGCTCAGTGATTTATAGGTTAAGCGTTCGCGCGCAAGATTGATGATTATTAATTTACCTAAGAATTTTTATTTCTTAATATTATGTTAAACGATACAAATTAACCAGCATTATTCTTGCTTAACAGTTTATTATGGTCGAGACTGAAGTTAGTGGGTTTGGATTCTATGTATGAGATGGTGGATGTATACTGCCGAAAAGTTCCAAACTAGGAAAAAAACGGTCGACTAGTTGTTCAAGGTTTTCAATCGTGATCTAACATTGATCATTTCATGATCTTAATTAAAACTCAACAATCTCTATAACTATATACACCTAGTTGTATGAAATACTAGGATATTTAAAATTTACATGTTACTTACTGAATATTATATCAACTAGACAAATAGAAAAATTATAAACACTAATTATACGAATAAGGATTTGTGGAGTTTGTGGTAATTTTAATAGTTGAAGTTATGAGTCGATCTAAGTTAGACCACTATTGAAAACCTGGTAGCACTGGATAGCCGCTTCATCCTAGTATGAGACTCTTCAACAGGCATGATTCGTGAAGTCCAATCCGTGCCGCGTGGAAACAGTTATTCACTACAAACAATGGATGATGAATTGCTCAAGATCACACATTAATGGTAAGTAAATATTATCAGTTTTTGTCTCATAGGGTGATAAATGATCTTAATTCATTTCAGTTATTGTCAGGGCAATCGTTGCATATCATATCACGTATAAATTTAACGGTTATATATCAACATATGACAAATAGTTTGTTAATAAATTTATATTGGTTACGAAAATACACAACTCTTTTGGTTTAAGAATAAACAACTTATATGAGATAACTATCTGTGGAATCAGTCAGCCAGTCAGCTACAACGTAGGACCATGCATATATATATGCATCGGCCCAATTTGTCAAACCTCATTAGCACAACAAGATGATCGCTATTAGGACTGTGGAATAATGCCATTTTATAAGTTAACAATACTATGGTTATTGTATATAGTAAAAACCTACAGTATAGTACTATCATACTAAAGTTTTATTTAAGCTATCAACATCAAAAAACGTACTATGTGTAATTTAGACAAAATCACATCCAATTGTCTTGCAGTCTGGTTGTAAAATGAATCGGGTTATAAAACATTACTTAATTTAGTGGATAGTTCCGCAGTATGTGTCATTTCATGATGAAAAATGTCTTCACAAATTTCCCAGCGCGAGAGTGATGGATTCTGAGTTCGAACCTCGTAAGGCAGGATCGTTGGTATACACTGCTGAGGAGTCCCATACTAGGACGAAACGGTCATCCAGTGCTTCCAGCTCTTCTATGACGGCCTAGATTCAATTGACTCATGAATTCGACAATTGAAAAAAACGAAGTAATTTACATTATGATCAGTGTTTGTAGCTTTTAACCCATTATGATGCTCAGTATTATTGTAACGAATGAAGACTCGGGTGGGAACAACCGTTTGTATTTTAATACAAAATTACAGAGTTCTTTCATCAAATGTGAGAATGATACGTTCAATAATTCATTTGTAAATCCTCCATCAATTGTCTCAAACTTCATCGTTCTTTCATTACTATAACAATTGCTCTCTGTTCCCGTTCTCTTCGATTCAATCTTCCCAATCTTCTGTTAATAGACATTGCATTTCTGATTGGTGTTATATACTACTTATATGGACATAAGTAACATACACCAAACTATGACAAAAAAGATACCTTAACAGTCATAAATTAGTTTTCTTTCATTCTAATCACACTGGGATATAAAATACAAATGACTAGTATTTATCCACCTAAAACATTTGGGTTTTTATATGCAGCATAAGAAAAACAACTTCTAGAAAGACGAACATATTTCAGATCACGTATTCATCTATAGAACGCGGTTCGAATTCAGATTAATCATTTACATGAAGACAGTATCCTAATCCTTTGTGGAAAATGCTTACCATTAAAGAGAGTAATAAAATGAAGCATTGTACAGTAACGTGAAGTGTTTGGGAAACACAAATTCGGAAGGTTAAGGATCCGCTAAAGTTGTATTTACTTTAACATGAAAGTCGTAGTACAAAGGGCTTACTAAGTGAGATTACTAAGTTTAAGCCTGGAGAAATAAGTGTAGATTAGACTGTCGACCTTTATCAATCCAGGTGCTTGTTTTTTAGCCATGCTGTAAGGTTCAGATTTCCTAGTTGATTTCCATGGCATGATTGTCTAGTTGTCTAGCATGAACATACACTATTCAACTGATCGATAAACTTCCAAGGAACCCAGAAAGAAAGCTGTTAAACTTCATTAACAATCAGATATAATCATGAAAAGTTTTTTAAACATTATAGGATAGATACAACAGAGATGAGAAAATAAACGCATACACAATTGATGATGAAATGGAAGTTCACAAAAAAAGAAACTGGATAAAGTCAGTTATTGATTATTTCAATTATTATTCTTCCGTACTGTGGTTGATAAGTTCCTTGACTTTTGGATAAGTCTATATAAAGAACAAGAAAATGAAAGAGGGAATTACACAGTATACAAAGAAATCGCTACAAACAGATCGATTGATTTGGTCAACATATCTAAATCATAAGTTTTAAGTCATCTATAAATTTTCCCTAATCCTCACATAGATATTACTGTGAATCATTGACCCTTTTTCAATAGGAGTTAGAGAATATAAAAAATACTGAACTGTTTTAGACAGATATACCCTTACAATAGAAATATCTGGAACAGTAGTATATGATTTGCCCCCAAATGCCCTGATACAGCCAAGCGTGGGGAGAGTCAGCTCGCTCTCTCGAAATGCTCTCACACAACCACATGCATACAACCACTCCAAGGGAAGTTCTACTCACTCCCTTCTCGTGATATTATTATTGTTTACGAAATTGAAAGGACGAAAAGAGAATGCCCGTCACTTTAACCGAGTTGGTGGATACGGATGATCTATCTAGGGAAGTTGGAAAACACCGACTCCAAACTAATGGTGAACGAGGGCTCCAGTATTCTGAAGGAACAAATGTCGTATGAACCAATTGTTGGTGACCGGCTACCATGTGACTGTATATCCTGACGTTGCTCAACTGCCTTGTGGACTAGTCCTTTAAGTCAGAGGCCCCGGGCGCGGTCCTCTAAGAAAGTTACCTGCTTCGGTTTGGGCACTCAGACATCACAGCCCTTACAAAAATCGAATGATTTGTGTGGCGCATATCTGTTTGATGACTCCTCATACCAATGTTTACATGTTTAAATAAATAAATAAGTACATGATTTAAAATTCCTATACTTTCTAACAAAACCTAATTGAAAAGATATTAAGATAGAATGAAGGATACACATGAAAGGGGAATATATAAAGGAATATTTATGATCTATTTGAAAAATGTGAAAAAGTTGAAGACTAAATATAACATTCCCCGTGGTCTTTAAAATCCATAGTTTAACCAAGTCAGTCTAAAACCTCATACGTAATACAGAGCAATTGTCAGTCAATTCGTAGCTTGTGTATTAGATTATCACTTACTGATAGTACATCCAATCGACTGATTACTGGGTTGCGATCAATGTCATGTGTGTCAAGTCCTTTTTAGTGCAGATCAAATGCTATCGATCAAGTTGCAATGTGGTCACTAGTCTAGGTGACTCAGCATTGCGTGCACTATGTTGAGATTAGATGGTGTTTGGAGGTAGTCAACAGGAAACCCTGGACCCGGGTTTCGTGCTACTTGGCACTAGTCAGCAAGGTGTACGTGTAATCCTGAAGGAACTGGTGCTTCCTGACGGATTCGATCCCGTGTCACTCAGCTTCATAGTCAGAGACGTTACCAGTGGCTATCCGGGCAGCGACCGACCTCCTGTAGGACTATGATGTAATCACAATTGGTTGATCACTGGGTGGTGATCCAATTAAATTCATTAAATCATGTCTTAAATGTTCACTTCCGAAAGACACAGAACATATGATATACATTCTTATAAAACAACAAAAAACACACTTGGAAATATGATTGAGTATTACATGTATACCATAAAAGATTTAGATTAGTTGGATCCAAATTATTAAAGCTGTTGATACTCGTCAAATGAGTTAAAAAGTTATTCAAGACATTTCACTTTGTAATGAAACAAATTTAATGAAGGTGCTAGAACAGTATCTTTTCTGGTTAGCGTTTCTTTAGCGAGTTAGTTTCCGATGGAATGGAGTCGCTAACCCCATAACCAACCCTCCTTCTTTATCCAGGCTTGAGACCGGCATTAGCCCCAGAGGGGCTTCAGGCGGAGCTTTGGAGGATGTAAAAAACTCTACACATCTCGGCGGCATCATTGATGAACACCGTCAATCTGATGCACATGTGAAGGCGCGGATCAACAAAGCAAGAGCAGCATATCTACAAGTGAAGAACATCTGGAACTCAAAACAACTGTCAACCAACGCCAAAGTCAGACTTTTCAATACAAATATCAAGAACACATTACGCCAAGAAATGGAGACAGACATGAGAAGAATGAACAACAATTGGATAGAACTACAAAGGAAGGTCCAGGACAGAGTGGGCTGGATAATGCTGGTGGGAGGCCTATGCTCCATTGAGGTAGCAGGCGTAAGTAAGTAAGGTAGCATAGTATCTTACTACATTTAATAATTTGAAAAACCTCTATTCTAGATTGAATTTAACGAACGTTTATCAAGTTTTGATGTTACTATCACTTTTACAAGTTAAGTTGACATATGTTAACTTCAGTTTTTGTCAGCGAAATATGTTCTAAGCTTGAATTAGGGCTTTCAGAATTTGATGAAAGCTCTACAGTGGTCCTATCAACTCGCGTAAGCTAACGTAAATTATCAATTCACTTGATGTTGTTTGACTTGTATCT
>OX103957.1:3606597-3614097 GCA_944470425.2 Schistosoma bovis | reverse complement strand
GTTCGCATCACCACATTCCAGATTCAACCCTATCGTCTACAATATCTAACCATCAATGTTACACTTCTTCTTCTTCTTCTTCCAATCAACTCCACAACACCTATGATCCTTCATCATGTTCAGACACGGTGACACATTATTCACATATAACTAACTTCCTGTAAATCTGAGTGTTTCTGATAACCACTTCACCGATGATCATAGTAATGATAATCACAATAATTATTATGATTTTGATTATTTTGGTCGCATCGATATATTTCTACAAATGTCGATGCATTGACAAGTGTTGTTATATGAACAAAAAACTGATCAACAATGAATATCATGTGTAAGATATAAAAAGTCGAACAGATCTCAACTGTTTCATCATAACCCTTGATTCTCCACTAGATCATGTTGAACATCAACTGTATTCCACAGTTCAATCTATATGTCATGTGAAGAGATGATCGGTGTTTTTTCCAATGGACATCTGCAACTGGCACTAATATCAACGTCCATGTCAGAGACAACAACAACAACAACATGAACAAACCACATTGAGCGTTCGTTCATGTTGAGTTTCAGTGATAATGCTACAACTGAAATGAGCATATATTCGGTGATTTGTATGTTCAGTATTCCATCACCGTCAGATACCATCAAGCATAGTTAATATCCAGGCATGCATACAAAGTGTTCCAGTATTATTGAGGAACAATTACAATGACAATATGAGTTCAGTAGTGATGTGAACTATCGATATCTATCGACTATCAGAATTCAATATTACAATTCAATCTGATATTCAGTGTGTATTGATTGATCAGTCTTAATCAGAACCAAGTGAGTCGCATTGTGCGTAACTATCCAGTGTCACTTGAAACCTCACAAAATTGACTATCTTCCTCAACGACACCCTGTTTGATTTATTAGATGATGATGATAATGATGATAATAAAAGTGGTCGTAAAATGTTCGACTACAAATTCAGTTGTGAAATTTCTACTCAATAACAAAATCACAAATACAAATACGGATATTACGACAGAAAACTATTGCGCGTTTCGTTCAATTTGTGACAATGTTCTCAATCACGATCAGATAGATAATGTCAAATAACATAATCACATCTATTAACCCTACTGTGCTCACAACAACAACAACAACAACAACAACAAGTGCCCAGTGATTTACGGCGACGATCACGTTCATGATGATGACGACGAAGTTTATTTCTGTAATCTGTTTCGTTGCTATCACTGACTGACTATCACATGAAACGAACCGTCTTCATCCATTACCTACCCTTTCTCCCTCTCACTCGCTCACGCACTCTCTCTCTCTCTCTCTCTCTCCCAGCATGCGTATATTCATGCATCGTGATCAAGCAGTATCCTGATGATAAGCAGCAAATTAATAACTGCCCATTTCACTAACACTTCACTGATCAACACACACACACACACACGCACATCGCATCAAACCAAAACACACCACACCACATCCCAGCACACTTGCATACTTAGAGAAAACGGATAGAGTGTTGTAGTAATTGATTAGGTTGTTTATTTATCAGAAATGTCTTAACACAATTGCGTGTGGATTTTTATCGATAGATTATGTACACACATGTATGAATGATACGAGTTGGTCGGAGAATTGTTGAAATATTGTTGAAATATTGTTCAAATATTGGAGCGTACAAAATCCAACATTCTAGCCACACTGGCATACTCGACAATGATATCGGGAAGGTTTGGCAGTGTGACACCATGTGATACGACACCGAGTACTGGACCTTGAGGGGATGGAAGGAGAGGTCCACCACTGTCACCTGGAGCGGGTAACTGTCCGAAATTCTGACCTGATTTCACACAAATAGGATCGCCATTGGTCGCGTGTCGGCATTCCATTATAGTCGCTCGACCTGTGTCAAACAAACAACAGAACAGAATAAAACACAACAGAATAAAACACAACAGAATAAAAAGCAACAGAACAGAACAAAATAGAAGAGACAAGTGAATTTACAAGTGAATATCAACTGGCACAAATTATCCAACTTCAAACTATGCACACAACAAACACTCCACACGCAATCCCACATGTGCACCATATTCGACAATCAAGTCACTGTCCATCTCACCTCCATCTCATCATATACATGAAACTGATTGACCACCTACTTCATGTACAAAAACACACATCCATCGTTTGCACACATATCTCATGATTCTTCTCTCATCCAAATGATCTCACTAATACTCATACATCCCATCCCATCACATTCCATCGCATCACACTTACCCAATGACCGAGACGCAGATGGAGTCACTCTCCTACTGAACTGTCACAGCTACATCGGAACACATTTATTGAGACACTGACCAACAAAACAACCGGAACAGATAGACAAACAGACAGACAGACAGACAGACAGAGTCATGTCGTTTGTTCTCCAACTCCACTACTACCACCACCACCACCAACAACAACAACAACAATAACAACAATAACAACATCAACAACAACAAAAACAATGACAACAACACTGACGACAACTCACTCACTCACTCACTCACTCACTCACTCACTCACTCACTCACTCACCTTTCTTCAAAATTCCACCATTTTTACGTTGTGGATCACGGTCGTTATCATCCCTTCCATAACCAACAATGAAAACCGGAGTTCCAGGTCTCGGTATATCCGTTGGCTGTGGCAGACTCAGCACTCTGATTCCACTCTGTAGGTCGACCGTTTGAGTCAGCGTTATAATTGCAATGTCGAATCCACTGAGTGTCTGTTTGATTGGTCTCCTCTGTCGTGCCGACGTACAAGACGGCATATATCCTGGTGCTACCGCCACTCCAGACGGTTGGTGATGGATGCCTTGTTGGTCGCCATTCCTCAGTGTGAGAAATGAAACCTGAAATACACAACGTATGTCCACATTAGATCTATGCAAAACACCTGCACACACACACACACACAAACACACACACTGACACACTGACACACACTCACATAGAAACACACTGTGAAATTAATCGATCACATTGAGCAACAATGTGTTTCAGTGTGATCTCTTACCCGAACGACTGGCAGCGGTGAGCAAACACAATGACCAGCTGTGAGCACTGCCCTTGTTGACACTAATGAGCCTGTACACATTGTTCTCTCTGTGGTCAAAAATGCGATGAACGGGAATTCAGTGCGTTGTTGCACAGGTTCACCACTACGTATCAACCATGTTGACACACGTTCAACTGTTAGACAGTAGGTGAACAGCGTCACCACCAGAAATCTCCATCGGTTCAACATCACTAATCTAATGTGATCGTTGCAATCAACCACCTACCTACAATCTCGCAACACATTCACCAATTTATATGCGTCAATATTCCCTGACTGTTGAGTACATGTGAGTGATTTTGCATGTGTGTCAGTGTCAGTGTCAGTGTCAGTGTCAGTATCAGTGTACTACAATTATGCACTATAAATAAAACCGACTTGCACTCCACTTCAATCATGCATTGTTGTTGTTGTTGTTGTCGTCGTCGTCACGGTTTCACTTTGTGATCATGGTCATGACACGCCCCAATTATTAATGGGGAAGTGCACGAATCTCGTGTGTTTTTGTTGTATGACAATCTTGCTCAACTGTTCACGAGAGTATGTTAGCATAAGGAGGAGCACAGCACTCTTCATCGATCACATCATCATTCATCATCTTCATCATCGTCATCACCATCGTCATTGTGAAAAGCATATCATCACATGAGTGTGTTGACATGATGCATGCTCACTCTCAATTGCAATTCATTCACAAACTACAACGAATCAAATGTGAATTGGTGGAATTTGTGCAAGTTGGACAAGTTGGAAAAACAATGGCAACGAAGATGCAAATGATGCTTCGAAGTAATATGCGAGCAAATTGACGAATCGACTGGTAGACAGAAGCAAAGCACGAGTGTATGATAAATGGAATGTGAGAATGGAAACAAAGTGGATGAGGAGATCACAGTAGTTGTATATGACATCTGCACATGGTTTGATCAGACCAGTTGTGATCGGTATTTATTCATTGACCAGTTACTCAAATGTTGTTTTGCATTACTACAATCGGAATAATAATATTGATGATTGTGGCTGTGAGAGTGTAGTGAGACTTGAAAGGAATGAATAATACCACTGAAATTATAGTGAATGATATTTTACTACGGTGTGAGGCAATTGTTTTCTGTGCGTAACTGCCTGACACCCGACACCCGACACCCGTCACCGTAGTAAAATATCCCTACAATTTTATATCGTTCACTTTAATTTAAATGGTATTATTCATGCTTTTTACGTCTGACTGCCCTCTCACTGCCACAATCATCAATCTTATTGTGTTTATTGTTGTGACGCTTAAGCTCCGCTTGTAACTGTACTAGGGTGCTGCTGATCTCTCGTCCGGGTGAAAGTGTAGGGTTGGACAAGTAGTCAGCAACCCCATCGAGTAGAAAACAATCTTGCTAAAAAGCGCTAACGAGAATAAGCAAATCAATTCACTTAAACTCTGAACTGGGAGTTGAAGGAAGAATTATGATGCTTTATGATGAAATTTGAGATACTTCTGAATTCACCAGACCGACTCTCTTCTACGTACCGGAGAAACAAGTTTCATATGTACACGGAACTTCCGGACAATGTGAGAAACCGTGGGGACCAGTCAAATAGTAAGAGAAATGAGGAGATACAAATTGACAATGCTCGGTATCACAGAAATCCATTGGATGCACGCTGGACAGCAAAGATTCGATACGGTGCTACTGTATGCTTCTGTATTCTCTTCACGAAGAAGAAAATGCTTTGCACACTCAAGGATTTGCTCTGATTCTAACCAACAAAGCACCTATTGCAATTATGGGATGGAAATCTTACAGATTCAGGATGATCAAAGCATCATCCACAACAAAGAAGGAGAATGTTATTCAATGTTGTGAACCCACCAATGATCACAATGACGACGATAATGATCAGGTTTATGAGAGGCTGCGATCGGTCATAGCGAAGTGCTCACGAAACGACCTGACAATCCTGATTACAGATCTAGACACCAAGGTCGAAATGGACAACATCGGGTATGAAGATATCAGTGGACAACATAGACTGACTGGGAGAGAGCAACGAAAATGGTGAGAGATTTGCACATTTCTGTGCGTTCACGAAAATGTTTATAGGAGACACAATATTCCACCACAAACACATGCACAATGCACATGGATCTGACTGGACCACACCACAGAGAACCAAATCGATCATATTTGCAACAGCGAAATTATTCATCAGATTGAAGGAAGTCGTGTGAACCAGAAGAGCAGCTGACATAGCTTCAGGTCATCACCAACTGGTGGTTGCCAAGATGGAACTGAAGATAAACAAACACTGGACAACTGGACAAACAGCATCACGTACGTTCAATACAGCCGTCCTTCCACATACTGACAAACTCAACCAATTCAAGACATTCCTGAACAACGCGTTCCAAGCACCTTACAACTTCTTCTCAAAGAAGGAGAAACTGCTCTGGAGCACAATCGGACAGAGATCAAACAAACACTAACTTCAACATGTCAATGGGTTCTGTGCCGTAACATGCATCGTCATAACGAATGCATCTCTATGGAAACCCTGTTTGGATTCAAGAAATGAAGAAGGCGAACAAGAAGAGGAAGAGGAAGAAGAAGAAGAAGAAGAAGAAGACTGCAATTAAGAATAATGGAACAAGAGCAGAGAAAGTCAAGGCATGAGCTGAATACATTGAAGCAAACAAGCAAGTGGAGAGGAGCATTGGAGCCGACTATCAGAAATTTGTGGAAGAGCTAGCAACGACAGTGAAACAATCTGCAACGGAGGGAAATATCATACAACTACTATATGACACAACGAGGAAACTGGTAGGGGAATATTGTAAGTGAGAGAGACCGATCACGGACGAAGAAGGCAAGACAATTACTGAAATCCAAGAACAGAGGAACAGATGAGTGGAACATTTTGACGAACTGTTGAATAGACCAGCTCCATTGAATCCACCGGATATCGAAGCAGCACGCACACGCACACACACACACACTCACATAGATGTCACTCCGCCAACGATCGAAGAAATCAGCATGGCCATCAGACAGATGGAGAGTGAGAAGGCAGTAGGATCTGACAACATACCAGCCGAATCACTCAACTCGGATATGAAAGTAACTGCGAAGATGCTACTAGATTTTGAAGACCTCGATATCTGAGGAGAATCACGGAATATGGTAGACAGATTGAATGGAACTGAGCGATTCGGACTTCTCAGATGACCTGTCCCTCCTATCGCATATACACCAACAAATGCAGATGGAATCAACTAGTGTAGGAGCAGCAGCAGCGGCAGCGGCAGCAGCAGCCTCTTCATCAGTTGGTTTCAACATGCACTGGGGAAAACGCAAGATCTTCAAATACAAAACGGAGAACGCCACCCCAATCACGCTTGGTGGGGAAACTTTGAAAGGGGTGGAAATTTTCACTTATTTGAGTCACATCATTGGTGAACGTAGAGTATCTAATGCAGATGTAAAGTTGAGGATTGACAAAGCAAGGACAGCATTCTTACAATTGAAGAACAACCGTCAATCAATATCAATGTGAGTATTTTCAATACGAACCTCCAAATAGTTAGTTATATTGTACAGAGCTGAAATTTGGAGAACCACAACAACCATAATCAATAAGGGACAAGTATTTATAAACAATGGTCTGTGTGAGATACTGAATGTCCGTTGACCGGACAACATCAGTAATAGCTTACTGTGCGAGAGAACAAACCAGGCTAACATGTGAAGAGGAAATTAGTAAAAGATGTCAGAAGAGGATAGGACACACATTGAGGAAATCAGCAAACTGCATCACGAGGCAAGCGATAGATTGGAATGTTGAAGGAAAGCGGAGAAGAGGAAGAGGGAAGAAAACACTGAGTCGAGAATTTCATGCAGACATGAGAATAATGAGTTGGAAATGATTGCGCAAGTGATAGAGAGAGCTGAATGTAGAATGCTGGTGGACGGCCTGTGCTACTCGACGAGGAGAAACATGCAGAATGAAGTAATGCAAAACAACATCTGAGTAACTTGTCAATGAATATGCATCATGTCAACACACTCATGTGATGATATGCTTTTCACAATGACGATGGTGATGACGATGATGAAGATGATGAATGATGATGTGATCGATGAAGAGTGCTGTGCTCCTCCTTATGCTAACATACTCTCGTGAACAGTTGAGCAAGATTGACATACAGCAAAATACGCGACAAAAACACACGAGAATCGTGCACTTCCCCATTAATAATTGGGGCGTGTCATGACCATGATCACAAAGTGAAACCGTGACGACGACGACAACAACAACAACAACAATGCATGATTGAAGTGGAGTGCAAGTCGGTTTTATTTATAGTGCATAATTGTAGTACACTGATAC